>JBBPKX010000786.1:0-11980 GCA_038089435.1 Boletus austroedulis | reverse complement strand
GATCATCTTATGGAGCGACATGATGACGCACAAGCCATGCTCAATCTCAGTAATACTATGACACGGAGGCAGGCTGCTACTATTGCCGCGTTGGAGAATCAGATAAACCAAGCTACTACTCAAATCACCGCCCTGCAGGCATTATCAGCAGCAAACCCCACCACAGCGCCCAAGCTCAGTAAAGCTTTTGTGGACCCTGGATTGTATAACGGATCTCAATCCAAGTTTGAGGAATGGTGGACAAAGATACAATCATGGTTACATGAAAACGCCGCAGTGTTTCCACTGGCAAGCCAAAAGGCCGTGATTGCCATCCTATCTCAGTTAGAAGGACAAAAGGCCAGAGGCTTTGCACGAACGAAGTTAGATCTCATTTCACAAGGAGGAACCTATACTTGGGCTACCCTCGTAATGGAGATCAAAGCCCTCTTCAGATCTGTGAACCAACAGGAGTGGGCCAGAGCGAAGCTGCAAGCTCTGAAACAAGGAAAGATGCCGATAGATGACTGGATCATCAAGTTCATGGAATATGAACCCCAAATGGGAATGGATACATCACATCTTATCTCCATCATCGAAAAGAACGTTGATCAGAAGATCATTAATAGGATCCTTATGGAAGGACCGAGACCAACAACCATGCCAGACTATCTAGAGAAATGCTGAGTCATTGGAACTAGGAGACAGCTCCTATCCTTTATCCATAATGGGACTACCACTAGACAGGACCCCTTTGCCATGGACATAGATCGCATAGAAATGGAAGAAGAGGATGAAGAACCCAATGATGAGGAAAGGGCCGCTGCTATGATCAGAAAAGGAAAAGCCTGTGTGGGAAAAGGCTTTAAGAAGACACGAGCAAAGATCAGCATGTGCTTTAATGGCAGAAAACCCGGACACTTTGCGAAAGAATGCCGTCAATCGTCGACGAAGTGCCCAGATTGTTCCTGGTCACAAGGGAAACATAAACCAAATTGCGTCAGAATCAAGGTTCGATCTACTCAAACCATGACTTCGGAAGGAGCTACCATGTGGGACAACGATGAAGATATCCCTCGTGTGTGTAAAGGAATGTCGATGGAACAGGTCAGAGCGCTATTCCAATCCATGCCCTTGAGCTTGGGAAAAGCTTGAGCAGTCTGAAAGAGCTGAGTGACCACTCTGCCGAAAGAAGCTCAGATGTGCAAACCATGACTCTCGTAAACGATGGATACAAACCTATGCCAGCTATCATTCAGGAAAAGCCCCGTAGCCTACGGCCTACAGATATAGACATGCGACATCTCACTACCATTGCTGCCGAAATGAAAGAAGAAACTCCAAAGAAAAGAGAGATTGAGTTACCAATCACCATATATACTGAAAACAGAAATGAATCATTGGTTAAAGCCCTACTGGACTCCAGGTCACACGTGACCTTTATAGATCAGAAATGGGCCAAAGAAAACCAGATACCACTGAAACCGCTACCCAGGCCAATCATCCTGTACAACGCAGACGGAACGAAGAACAGCGCAGGAACGCTGAAACATTACACTCGCGTTGTTATGGAATATGATGGACACTGAGAGGAAATGAAAGCCGAGATAGCCAACCTTGGAAAGAATAAAGTAATCCTTGGATTCATGTGGCTAAAGCATCATAACCCGGAAATAGATTGGGAAAAGCAAACAGTACGGATGATGAGATGCCTGACTGAATGCCGAAACCCATTCTTACATCAGCTAAACCTAATCGAGAAAGAAGACACTCAGATCCTCGCTGAGATGCATAAAGGGCAGCAAGTGGATAAGAAGCTTGCAGAGCTAATGGATAAAAACAAGTCACCGGAGGAGCTAGTACCAAAGGAGTATCACAAATACCTCCACATGTTCTCGAAAAAGGAATCCGAAAGGATGCCAGTATGAAAACCATGGGATCACGCTATAGAACTAAAAGCAGACTTTGTGCTGAAGAAAGGGAGATTGATTCCCCTCGATCCTGTGCAGCAGAAAGAGGTTAGCGATTTCATTGATGACCAATTAGTGAAGGGTTATATCCGACCTTCCAAATCGCCACAAACCTTGCCCATGTTCTTTGTACTGAAGAAAGATGGAAGGAAACAAATGGTACAGGACTACAGATACCTGAATGAGCATACCATTCGCAATAACTATCCTCTACCCCTTATATCCCAACTTGTCGATAAATTAGCCAGAGCAAAACTCTTTATGAAGATGGATCTCCAATGGGGATATAACAACATTTGAATCAAAGAAGGAGACAAATGGAAAGCCACATTCATGTGCCACAGAGGTTCATTCGAACCCCTAGTTATGTATTTCAGACTATGCAACTCCCCTGCAACATTTCAAACAATGATGAATGAACTATTCGCAGATATGGAGGATGTATGTGTTGTCTACATTGACGACATCATGATCTTTACAAAAACGGATAACCAAAAGGAGCACGATCGAATCATACTCAAAGTACTCGCACGACTCGCCAAAAACGACTTATTCATAAAACCCGAAAAGTGCTATTTCTGAGTAAAGCAAGTAGAGTTCCTCAGAATGATCGTCACCTCTGACGGAATTCAAATGGACGATGAAAAGGTTAAAGCCATCAGGGAATGGCCGATACCCACTAAAGTAAAGAACGTAAGAAGCTTCCTCAGACTAGCCAACTTCTATCAAAGGTTCATAGAGGGATATGTGCAAGTCGCACGACCTCTCAACGACTTGACCAAGAAAGATATGCCTTTCGAATGGACCGAACGCCAGCAAAAGGCCTTTGATGATCTAAAAGGAAGATTCACTACCGCTCCAATCCTCGCATACCCAGATATAGATAAATGTTTCTGTCTAGAGACGGATGCATCGGATTTCGCAATGGGAGCAGTGTTGTCCATAGAAAAGGAAGGAAAATGGCACCCGGTCACCTACTCCTCACACTCCATGACCTCCGAAGAATGAAACTACCCTATCGCAGATAAAGAAATGCTTTTAGTAATCAGGAGTCTGGAGCAATGGCGCCACTATTTAGAAGGAGCCAGAAAAGAATTCGAGATATGGAACGATCATGCGAATCTCCAATGGTTCATGAAGAGGCAGGACCTCAATAGGAGGCAGGCACGATGGGCTCAATACCTGTCGCGCTTCCGCTTCAAATGGGTGCACAAATTGGGAACGCAAATGGGCAAACCCAATGCTTTATCTAGAAGAGAAGACCACTCTGATGGAAAAGAGGATGATAATAAAGGAGTAACTGTCATAACGCCAGAAAACATCCGCACCATACACGTAGAAACAGATGACGAGGAAATAATCCAGAAAATCAAGAATCTCGTCCACAGATTGAAAGAGACTGAAGTACAACAGCTCGAAAAGTGGTATGAAGTCCATATGGAGCAAGAAGATTTGCTAGTGGACAAAAACGGAAAGATCTTTGTACCAGATGACAAAGAACTCTAAATGGAGATACTATGCCTACACCATGATACCCCCATAGCCGGACATCCAGGAGGAGAGAAAATGCTAGAATTAGTAAGACAAAGCTACACATGGCCAGGACTGCCGACGAAAATAAAGGATTACATTGCCAGATGTGACCTGTGTGCCAGACATAAAGGAGCAAACACCCTGCCAGCCGGAAAGCTGTTACCACTCCCTATTCCTGATAAACCATGAAATGATGTTACCGCCAATTTCATAACAGACTTACCAAAGAGCCAAGGGCTAGATGCCATCTTGGTAGTCATAGATCAATTCTCTAAAGAAGTCGAGTTCATCCCATGCAAGAAAACCATCACAGCACTACAGACTGCATGACTCTATCTAGACCATGTCTGGAAGATGCATGGACTCCCGCGCACTATAACAACGGATTGCAGACTGCAATTCACATCACAGGTGATGATGGATTTATGCCAGAGATTAGGAATCAAACCCAAACTCTCCACTGCGTTTCATCTGCAAACAGATGGACAAACAGAACAGATCAATCGAGATCTACAACAGTACCTCCGACTCTTCTGTTTCTCCCAGCAGTCGAAATGGACTGAATGGCTAGCCATCGCACAGTTCTTGTACAACAGTAAAGCTCAGGTGTCTACAGGAACATCGCCCTTGAGCATCACGCATACTTACCAGCCACGTATGGGCTTTGAACGGTGCACAACAAAGGCACCCACAGCTGAAGAACTATCAGAGCATATAAAGAAAGTATGGGATCAGACCCAGGAGAACTTGGCGAAGGCTCAGTGCCATATGAAGGATCAGGCAGATCGACATCGGTCAAACACCCTGCCATACCAGATCAGAGATCAGGTGTGGCTGTCCACAGAAAACCTAAAGTTGACCCGAGCATCGAAAAAGCTCACAGAGAGATGGATTGGACCCTATACCATACTCCACTTGGCTGGACCAAACACAGTAGAACTGTGTCTTTCCCGATCCATGAGAATCCACCCCACAGTCAATATATCACAGGTTAAACCCTATAAAGAATGACTACCCAGGCAAACTGTAACAGAACCCGGACCGGTACTGGTCACGGAAGATAGAGACAATGAATGGGAAGTCAAGAAAATAGTGGATAGCAGATGGGTATGGAACCAACTCCAGTTCCTGGTGCACTGGAAAGGATATGGAGACAAAGAACGAACTTGGGAACCCAAGGCTAACCTAGAGCATGCGCAGCAGGCAATTGCAGACTTTTACAAGAAAACGCTGAGCACTCCCCAGAAGCTTCGTGTCACAGTTCCTGACTTCTTTAATTTATTCAAGCATTGTGGATCACCTATACCAGAAAAACCACCACATCAGCTTCCGTTTGATTGCCTCGATCATCTGTAACGCTGATCACCCCAGGGGTGCATCTGGGTTACCAACACTCTTCTTGTCAATCGAGCCTCGCTCTCGCCATGCATCACATCCACTCTCGCCTCCATGTGCTTTGCACTCGCCTCTCCCGCCTCCACTTCCATTCCCCTATTTATATTTCACCCATCGAAAATACAGAAAATGCTACAGAGACCGCCCCAGAACCTGAAGAGGACCCTGCAGCCACATGGAATGATGAATGGGATCCCTCTCACCCACTAGGAAACCACGCAGAACATTGGGTATTCATATGGGATAACGGCAGTGACTGCCACAGCATTCCCAACACTGCGTCGGTTTGGGGAGAGCCAGACGAAGAGATAGAATCCATGCCGGATCTGGTATCTGAGCCGGATCCCTTGGACCCACATTGGATGCTGGAAAATTGGCCAGGCCCTTGGCAATTGGCACAGGAACCCATGGCTTTGTGGCTCCCGGGAGGCATGCCGGGACCCAAACGAGACGTCGTGGTACCCATCCCCGACCCTTTGCCTCCCATCTGCCCAAATTATTACCTGTGGCCTGCTCCCTATCACTGGCCTGACATCGGCCCCTCCACACAGTATTGCCCCCAGCTCATGCAGTGGCCCATGTACATGAACATGCTGTCAGAACAGCGCAGGTACTTTGCGTGGTACTTATCACACATCACATGGCCTGATGAACCACCGGAGGGTGAATGAATTAGCTGTCAGGATGCCAGCCCTTAGGGAGGGGGTAGTGTAACATTTCTCTATTTTTCTACATATTTAATGGGCACTTATTTAGTTTCTTTTCTATTTTCTTTCGTGTTTGCCTCTTAGCTAAGGGGTTAGCAGACATGGACTTGAGGATGACCCTTGTCAGTCCAGACCAAGGACACACAGCCCAAGGCTATGTGCACCCTTGATGTCATCACCCCCGGAACAGATCATAGAGGCTAGGCACGGCTGTACACTGCCAGCACACACCTTTCCTGAAATAGCCTCTATGACTTGACCCAACTCGAGATGACTTCACCCGACTCATCCCCTCATCCCCGTTTGTACATCTCTGCCCCAGTGCTTTGCCTCATGTACCAATAGCACTATTAGTGTAGTATAGCCTCGCTAGCACGGACCAGGCACAGCCTTGTACAGTAGAGTATAAATACCAGTCTCGAAGCGAGGCAAGACCCCCAGTCTTGTTATCCTTCGATATTTCCCTCTCTCACCTACCACCTCGAACGCTCTTCCTAAGCATCCAAGCTCTTAAGTGAGTTAGGTCGTTTCACCATGTAAGAAAACCACCACAGCGCTACAGACCGCATGCCTCTATCTAGACCACGTCTGGAAGGCACACGGCCTCCTGTGCACTATTACGTTGGATCATGGACCACAGTTTGCATCACAGGTGATGACAGATCTGTGCCGGAGATTGGGAATCCAACCCAAACTCTCCACCACATTCCACCCCCAAATGGATGGACAAACAGAATGGATCAATCGGGATCTACAACAGTATCTCTGACTCTTCTGCTTCTTGCAGCAGTCAAAGTGGACTGAATGGCTAGCGATCGTCCAGTTCTCATATAACAGTAAAGCTCAAGCCTCCACAGAAATGTTGCCCTTCAGCATAATGCACACCTATCAGCCACGAATGGGCTTTGAATGGTGCATGGTGAAAGCACCTGCAGCTGAAGAGCTCTCAGAGCATATAAAGAAAGTATGGGATCAAACACAGGAGAACTTAGCAAAGGCACAGCACCACATGAAAGAACAAGCTGATCGTCATAGATCCACCGCACCACCTTACCAGATCAGAAATCAGGTTTGGTTATCCACAGAAAACCTAAAATTGACCAGAGCATTGAAAAAGCTCACAGAACGATGGGTAGGACCCTATAGCATTGTCCGCTTAGCCAGACCTAATGCAGTTGAACTGTGCCTGCCCCAATCCATGAGAATCCACCCCATGGTGAATATCTCTCGCATCAAACCCTATAAGGAATGGTTGCCTGGACAGCTGGTAACAGAATCCGGACTGGTGCTGGTCACTGAAGAATGAGAAAATGAATGGGAAGTAGAAAAGATAGTGGATAGCAGATGGGTTCATAATCAACTCCAATTCCTGGTGCATTGGAAAGGATACCCAGAAGAGGAGCATACATGGGAACTGGAATCCAACCTTGCTCATGCGAAGCAAGCCGTCGTGGACTTCTATCAGAACTCGCCTAGTGCACCATGTAAACTTCGCATCACAGTTCCTGACTTCTTTAATTTATTTAAGCATTGTGGATCACCTATTCTGGAAAAGCCACCGCATCAGCTTCCATTTGATTGACTTGATCATCCATAGGCTTTTACCCCAGGGGTGCGCCTGGGTTACCAATGCTCTTATTGTTGATCGAGCCTTGCTCTCACAATGGACCACATCCACCACAGCTTCACTATCGCCTCATGTGCCACCTGCTACCTCACCTGCCTTAGACTCCGCTCCCCTATTTTTATACCAGTTCCCCATCCTTCCCCTGCCCCAGAAAGTAATATTGTTGAAAATGAAGAAAACAAAGCTGAAGCAGAGGATCCAACCACTGTGTGGAATAATGAATGGAATCCATCCCACCCTCTCAGCAACCATGTGGAACACTGGCTGTTCTTGTGGGATAATGGGTCAGACAGCCACAGCATCCCAAACACTGTGTCGGTTTGGGGGGATGAACTTGATGAGGAAGGAGATTCCGTCCCAGAACTAGAAAGTGTTCCAGACCCCAACAACCCATGGTGGACACCGCAGAATTGGCCTGGTCCATGGGAATTGGCCAGTGAGCCCATGTATCTTTGGCTTCCCAGGGGAATGCTGGAGCCAGATCACAACATCACTATGCATGTCCCAGACCCATTGCCTCCAGTGCGCCAGAACGCCTACCTCTGGCCCACACCTTATCACTGGCCAGACATTGGTCCCTTGACTCACTACCGTCCTCAGGTCACATAGTGGCCTCTGCACATGAACATGCCATCAGAGCAGCATGGATACTTTGCATGGTATCTTGCCCACTTGGAATGGCCGCACGAGTTGCCAGAGGGCAAAGACGAGTAGCTGTCAGGATGCCAGCTCATAGGGAGGGGGTAGTGTAACGTTTCCTCATTTTCCTAACCTTTTTTTTTGATACTTAATGGACACATATTTAGTTTCTTTCCTATTTTCTCTCTTGTTCGCCTCTTAGCTAAGGGGTTAGCAGACACAGACTTGAGGATGGATCTAGGTCAGCCCAAACCAAGGATGCATGGCTCAAGGCTATGTGAACCCTTGACGTCATAATCCCGGAATGTCATATGGGCAGTGCTTGGCTATGTGCAGTGCCAGCACACACAGATCCTAAAATAGCCCCTATGACTTGGGCTGACTCGATACAACTCATCCACTCATCCTAATACGTTGGTCTCTGCCCTGGTGCTTGGCCTTATGTACCAGTAGCAGTATTCCCTTAGAATAGCCTTGCTAGCATGGACCAGGCACAGCCTTGTACAGTAGAGTATAAATACCAGGCTCAAGTGGACAAGACACCCCAGTCTTGTTCTTCTCAATATTTCCCTCTCTCACCCATGACCCGAACGCCTCATCCTTTAAAGCGTCCAGCTCTTAAGTGAGTTAGGTCATTTCACACACTTCCTGATAGAGAGCAATAAGTCATCCCTTTGATCATCAGGCATTTGTTGCCAACCTCTAGGCTATTCAACTTAACAGTACACTTGCTGCAGACCTATTAAACCTCTTTGATCATCTAACGGAGAGGCATGATGATGCACAGGCTGTGCTTAACCAAAGTAATGTAACTACTTGGAGGCAAGCAGTGACTATTGCTGCTCTAGAGAATCAGATTAATCAAGCTACCACTCAAATCACTGCCTTGCAGGCACTATCAGCAGCCAACCCTGCCACAGCCCCAAAGCTTAGTAAGGCCTTTGTGGACCCAGGATCCTATAACAGATCTTGGTCAAAGTTTGAAGAATGGTGGACTAAAATGCAAGCATGGTTGCATGAGAACACCACAGTGTTTCCCGTGGCCAGCTAGAAGGCCATGATTACCATTTTATCTAGGTTGGAAGGACAAAAGGCAGGAGGCTTCGCTAGGATGAAGCTCGATCTTATCTCAGCAGGAGGAAATTATCTATGGGCAACTCTCATAACAGAAATAGAAGCCTTATTCTAATTGGTCAATCAACAAGAGTGGGCTAGAGTGAAGCTCCAGGCCCTTAGACAGGGAAAGATGCCAATCAATGACTGGATTATCAAATTCATGGAGTATGAACCCCAAACAGAAATGGACATGTTGCACCTCATCTCCATTATTGAAAAGAACGTAGATCAGAAGATCATTAATTGCATCCTTATGGAAGGACCTAGACCGGCAACTGTACCAGACTATCTCAAGAAGTGCTGAGTAATTAGTACCCAAAGGCAACTCCTATCCTTTATTCACAATGGAACTGTCACTTGAAGGGATCCCTACACAATGGACATAGATCATCTAGAAAGGGACTCTGACATGGAAGAACTGGAGGAACAAAAAGCTGCCATGATCAGGAAAGAAAAGGCATGAGTGTCAAAGAAGTTTAAGAAGACATGAGCACATGTATCCACATGCTTCAACTGTGGAAAGCCTGGACACTTTGCAAAAGAATGCTGATAACCCTCAACTAAATGCTCAGACTGTTTCTGAACAAAAGGGGAACATAAGCCTAACTGTGTAAGGGCTAAAGCTCAACAAAATTGCACCATAACTTCAGAACCTGCTACATTATGGAGTGATGAAGAAAATATCCCACATGCATGCAAAGGAATGTCAATGGAATAGGTCAAAGCCCTTTTTCAATCAATGCCCTCAAGCTTGGGAAAAGCTTGAGCAGTCCTGAAGGACTGAGCAACCAGGCTGCAGAATGAAGCTCAGACTCATGTACTATTAAGTTAATTTCCAAAGGATATGGAGCTATTCCAGCTGTTATTCAGAAAACCCTGCATAACATAATACCCACAGATATTAATATACATCATTTGGCTGCAATTGCTGCCAAAATGAGCCACAAGATCAAAGAACTGAAAAACCTAAAGGAGATAGAGCTCCCTATAATGATAATCACTGAGAAAGGGAAAGAGATCTCAGTGCATGCCTTATTAGATTCAGGATCACACATTGTGGGAACTTGTAGTTCCCTACGTTTACAGCCAGTCATCCAGGCCACTTTCCAGTCATCAATAGTTGTTGTCAAGCATCATTCAAGTCATCCATCATGTCCTGTGTCCATCCAGTCAAGATCCATGTCTATCCATACGTATCTGTATTTCTATCTGATTATCTATGTCATCTGTCCATAATCGGATACACTGGACATGATTTCTTCATGGTTTGTTATCATTCACTTCATTTAACCTTTTACAAGTTTATCTCACCATGGACATCTTGAAGAAACATGTTGAGATGTAGATTTCACCTTGTTGTTAGGATTATCCTTTTCTAGTTACATTGTGGCATTTGGATCTGCATTGTAGAGTCCTGGGAATGCCTGGACTATAAAATCTTGTGTAGAGATCTAGAATCTCATCTTGTGCTCATCCACCTTGATCACCCTCATTTCGAGTCTCTCACCACCTCATCATCATCATTTTCATTGTTGTCATTGCATCCAGTCCTCATTCTAGACCAGATACACTGCATTTGAACTGGACACAGTCTGGATTCCTCGATTCATATGCCTGGCATAGTTGAGCCACCTCTTCTCAACCTATTTGACCTGCATGAACCCCTTGGGATGAGTCCTACACTTGCTCCCACCTTCTATCCTCTTTTTCTTACTTGACCTCCTGGTCAAGTCCAACCCCATTTATATTTCTTCAATGTTACATTCTTGGATCAGAAATGGACCAAAGAAAACCATATCCCTCTAAAGCCTCTACCGTGCCCCATAATGCTATATAATGCTGATGGAATGAAGAACAGCACAGGAGCATTGAAGTATTTCGCTGACATTGTCATGCAGTATGAAGGACATAAAGAGAAGATGAGAACTGAGATAGCCAACCTCAGAAAGAATAGGATAATCCTCAGATTTACATGGCTAAAGCATCATAACCCCAAGATAGATTGGAAGAAGCAAACAGTTTGGATGACACAATGCCCAACCGAATGTCAAAACCCTTTCCTCCACTGCTTAAACCAGATAGAAAGAGAGGAAGCCCAGTTTGCTGCAGAAATGTGCAAAGGGCAACAAGTAGATAAGAAGCTCACAGATCTCATGGATAAGAATAAAACACCAGAGGAACTAGTGCTGAAAGAATACCACAAGTATCTCCACATATTCTTGAAGAAAGAATTGGAAAGGATGCCAATTAGAAAACCATAGGATCACACCATAGATCTGAAACCAGAATTTGTGCCAAAGAAGAGAAGATTGATACCCCTAGATCTGGTTCAGCAAAAGGAGGTTAGTGATTTCATCGATGACCAATTAGCTAAAAGGTACATCAGAGCCTTTAAATCACCCCAAACCTTGCCAGTATTCTTTGTGCCAAAGAAAGATGGAAGAAAATGAATGGTACAGGACTACCATTACCTTAACAAGTTCACTATAAAGAATAATTATCCATTACCCCTTATTTCTCAACTTGTTGATAAACTAAAAGGAGTGAAGCTCTTCACAAAGATGGATCTTTGCTGGGGATACAACAATATCTGCATAAAAGAAGGAGACAAATGGAAAGCTACCTTTGTCTGCCACAGAGGATCATTTGAACCTCTTGTCATGTACTTTGGACTATGTAACTCACCAGCAATGTTTCAAATGATGATGAATGAGCTGTTTGCTGACATGGATAATGTGTGCATCATCTATATTGATGACATTATGATCTTTATGAAAACAGATAACCAAAAGGAGCACAATTGAATTGTACTCAAAGTCCTTGCTAGACTCACCAAGAACAATTTATTCATAAAACCTGAAAAATGTAACTTCTGAGTGAAGGAAGTGGAATTCCTAGGAATGGTCATGATCTCAGAAGGAATTCAGATGGATGAAGAGAAGGTGAAAGCCATCAGGGAATGGCCCACCTCCATGAAAGTAAAGAATGTCTGAAGCTTCCTTGGACTTGCCAAT
>JBBPKX010000785.1:0-11983 GCA_038089435.1 Boletus austroedulis | reverse complement strand
ACTCTGGCTTTAGTTCTATGGCATGGTCCCATGGTTTTCTAATTGGCATCCTCTCTAATTGTTTCTTTGAGAAAACATTAAGATATTTGTGATATTCTTTCAGAACCAATTCTTCTGGTTTCTTATCCTGGTTTACAAGTTTCACAAGTTTCTGATTAACCTGCTGTCCTTATCTCATTTCTGCTATTCAAAGTTCAATATTATGCTCTTCTCTTTCTATCCAGTAGAGAAAAGAGCCTCAGCATTTTGAAGGACATCTTGTCATTTTGATGGTAGCATCTTTCCAGTCAATTTCCAGATTGTGCTGTTGCAACCAAGTAAATTCAAGTATGATTTTATTCTTTCCAAGGTTGGTGACTTCTACTCTCATTCATTCCTGTTGTCTGGAGTAGCTCATCATAACCATGGCATAGTGTTCTAACTTTCCTGTGCTATTCTCTGTTCCATCAGCATTATAGAGGGTTATGGGCCTTGTTAATGGTCTAAGAGGAACTTCATTCTCTTTTGCCCATGCCTGATCTATAAAGGTAACATGTGATCCAGAATCTAACAGTGCCTATTGTCAGAGACTGCCTTCTCCTTCTCCTGGGCTTAAGTCCAATGGAGGTCCGGAGGATAGGGGCTATTTCTGGGACTTCTGAGTGAAGTCCAGAATTGGTCAAGCCAGAGATCATAGGTCTGGAGGGTTGAACTGGAACAGAGCAGAGGGGATGAGGACATCAGTGCAGGACTTATGTGTCATGCCCTTGCCAGTATTCAATCCTTGTATTTTGGAGACAATAGAGATGAGGGATATTTGAGGGGACTTCAAGTCCAGAGGAGGGGCATCAAGTGACTTATAATGACATACAGAAGACATTAATATTTGAACTAAAGAATACAGGAGGAAATACGGAGGTTTATATACAAAGTCCTATGGTGTCCAGAGTAAGTCCAGACCAGAGATGACTAAGGAGGAGGGGCAATGTACATAGGGTTTGTAAGATGGAATGGAGAATGTACAAACTGACAACATAGCCTGAATAAGCACAAAAGATGGAGGAAGGGAAATACTGAATGACTGGAAGGCTATGTGACAGAAGATGGAAAGGTGACGAGAACGGATCTAGAACAAAAGAAGAAATACTATAAACAAAAGTCCAAAGGGGTGGAGGAATCTCCATAGCAAGTCTGGATGGGTCGAGGGACTGGAATGGAACTCCTGGTGAAGGATCCAATGGAGGAGACCAGAGTTCAATGGGGCTGGTCAGAGATGGTTGGAACAGGGGTTGACACAGTACATGACAGTGCCCCCCCATTAAGGCTAAGCCCTTGAGGCCTACAGGGTGGAACATGGTCCAAGTGTGACTTGCTTGGAGTAGAGTGGAATGAGTGGATGTATAGAGTGGAGGTCCACACCTTGTTGATCTGGAGTTTGGAAGTGAGACATGACGCAATGCATGACAATCAACAAGTGGAGTTTGAAATGGATTATATAACAAGGCCATTTGGAGTTTGGCACTTGTCAATTTTCTTTCTTCACCTACCATGTTCAACATCAATGATATCAAGATGTGGCCCGATGTGAAGCTCATGGAATGTGATGACAACAGCAAGGAGCTGTGGGACATGAAGGCGATGGAGCATTGGAGATGTGTAAGGCTGTGTAAGGAAGAAGAGGAATGGAAATGATGCGAGGAGGAAGAGCAGAAACAGCATGAGGAAGAGGAGCATCAGCGGAATTTGGAGGAAGTGTGTCAGATAATGGCGGAGGAGCATGCCAGAAGGGAGCATGAAGCCAAAACAAAGGAAAAGGGAAAGGGGAAGGCCAGAGAATTGGTGAGTGCCCAGGAGTTGCAGGATTGGGGTCATGCTAATGAAAATAGTTGAATCCAATCATATTTATGTCAGAGGACAAGAGCAGTGACAAGGAGCCAGAAATGGGTTGGAGCACCCAGAGAACAGTGGCAGAGAAATGTCAATGCTGCAAGAAGTGACAACTGGCATGCATGGAGCCTGCTCGAGGAACAAAAGGCAAAGCATACAGAGAATGCGCCAAAGCACACATTACGTGCCAGAGGGGTCATGATGAAGAAGGATTGCCATGATGAGGAGAGCAGAGGAAGAAAAATCACGTGTACATCGAAGTACTGGTGGGTCTGTCATGGAGGAATAGAGAACCAGAGATGATGAAGACAATGAAGGAGATTGTGATGGTGCTGAGGGACTTGGTGGGCAAGGTCAGAGGACTTCACAAGGAGGTTGCTAGGATGAGGGAGGACTGCAAGGAGTGTTAAAACAAGGCGCAGGTCCAGACGGAGATGCAAGTGAGTGCAGGAATGGAGGTGATGGAAACAGAGAAAGTGGAGGTGACAAAGGTCAGAACGGAGGAGACAAAGGAAGATGGAGATGGGACGGACAAAGATGTGGATGGAGAAAAAGATGAAACGGACACGGAAAAGGACACAAAAAGGGGGACAGAGGGAAAAGAAGCAGAGGAGGAAGGAGAAAAGGAGAAAACAATAGAACAGTAAATAGATAGTATATACTTGTTTTTCTTGTGTCTTTTCCTTGTTATCAATGAAGTCTACAAAATGGAATGAACAGGGTAAAACAGAGAAATATCAGAGTAAAAGCAGAGAGAAATCTTAAGAATGACAGACATATTCAGATAGACAGAAACAGAGGAGGCAGAGACAGATAAAACAGAGGATGTAGTGTAAGGTCATAAATGGATATGTGAGTGGATTCTGAGGTGTAACAGAGGCATAATGGAGATGCAAGTGTCCAGGGAAAGTCTGACTGGAGTTGACATGAAGGTCAAGGAGCTCATAGAATAGAGCATAATGGAGGTGTCAGGGCCTAGATGGATGAAAATCTGCAAAGAATGGAAGAATGAATCAACTCTTGAGTGAGGCTAAACCTTCACTTCAGTCAGTGGTAGGTCAGTCTGGAATTTCCAAGGAATGACCAAGGAGTGGAGATGGTGAATGGAGCACCAGAGATGATGTCTGGAGTGTCAGACTAACCAAGATGTGACTGACAGAGTTAGGCAGATGGATGAGTTGATGATGGACAATGACCACAGTAATGACAGAGACCCTTGATGAAGGCAAGGAGGACTACTTTGATGTCAATCTCGATGGGCTGAGCAACATAACCAGAGTTCATGCTGGAAACATCAGAGATGAGACTGGAACAGCTTGAAAGGAGATGAAGCAAGCTAGGATAGTCAGGAAGGTTTGTAGTAATCAATATCGACTCGATGGCAGAAGGGATTGTGCGTCAAGATCATGATGTGGAAGACTAGAGATCCAGGAAGACATTTGGCAATTATCTATGTGAGTTCCTTAGTACTGGAGATGATGGAGGAGAAGCTCTGGAGGTCAAGGCTGGAGTTCTGATGGTACTAAATGAGGTGCCTGAGGAACAGTGATGAAAACCAGGATCTTCAAGGACAGATAACAGAGTCTTCAGGAAAACATCTAGATCAAGGGAAAGGATGTAAGGGATGGACAGATAGTGATGCACTAGAGGTCAATTATTCAGGATTGGGGGTAGGACTGGAGTTGGGACAGGAATGTCTGGAGGTCATAACAGAGATGCTTGGACAAGAGGCCACAATATGATCAACTAGATACAAGCTTGGAGGGACTTTGCAAGCTGTGCTAGTGTTGAAATGGACCTAGAGGTGACTGAAATGATTGCAAGCAGAGTCCTTATCCTCCCCTTAATAGAGAAGTCTGAAAAAAAAAGATCCTAGAGAAGGGCGCATCAGAGGTGCCCAGAGCATACTAAACAGGTGTTCAGCAGCATTTACGAGCAGAATAGACAGTAGAAATGGTCCAGAATGATGCTAGGATGGGTAGATATCTTCCAAAAATGTGCCAAAATGCTGAAGAACGAAGTCTGCAACAACAAAAACGACCAACTTTAACCCATGAAAGAGTAAAAGGAGGTGTAAATGGACTGAAAAATGTGCCAAAGCACGACGGAGGTGCATGAAATGTGCAGATGGAGGTGTGCGAAAATGCATGAAAATGTTGTTCAGAGGTTGGCAGAGGCAGGGGATGGAGAGTACAGGAGCATCTGGAGTTTGAGGATGAAGCAACGAAACCAAGATGGAGGTGGATGTGTAGGTGGAAGAATGATCCAAGAGTGTCAAGTGGCATCCAAAAGGACAAGGACTGGGGGGATGAATGGGTGGACTTGAATAGAATGAAGTCCAGAGCTGGCAAAGTGGAGTAAAGTGGAGTTCATGACTGGAGATCCAGAGAAGAGTGACTAATTCCAGAGTCATGAGGAGGCCAGCTAGGATGAATGGAGGTGTCCCAAAGTGCATACGGAAAGGCAAAGAGGTCCAATGATGGGAGATCAAAGGGCATATGCAACACAGGAGAGATGAGGTCCATGATGAGCAAAGGACCAAAAGGGGAACTGAGGGGGACCTTGATGATTGAAGGTCTGGGTGTTGGTGACAGGTCCGGAGGTGTGGGAAAAAACCTTGGAGAAGTGGACATACCAATGAAGGGTGTCTCAAGTTGCATACAAGGGAGGCAAGGTGAACAGAAGCCTCATGCTGTAGAGATGAGGTCTAAAGGTGACAGAAGACCTAATAAAATGGAGGGTGGACCTAGAGATGAGGGTCCGGATACTGGTGACGAAGTCCAGAAATGCTGATAGCAACTTTGGAGTTGTTGGTAGACCAGTGGAGGCAATGAACAGAAGTGTGAGGGTCTGAAGACAATCATAGGAGATGCCATGATTGGAGAAAACCACTTATCAGATGAACAGATGTTGACAAAGAGGGAATGAGGTCAGAGGTGTAAGGTCCTATGAGCAATAACAAAGTCCAGTGAGGAATGTCAAAGTCCGAAGGTGACTGGAGGATCCAGTGGAGAATCCTGAGGTCCAAAAATGGGATGTCAGAGGCCGATAACATGATACTGTCTGGGTTAGGGATGTTCACAACAACAATGACAAAAACAGAAAGGACCAAAGGAATCAGAAAGGACCAAAAAAACTGGAGGAAACTGGAGTTGAGCTTGGTGGACAGAGTCCTTATCCTCCCCTTAATAAGGGAGTGTCAACAACTGAGAAGTGGAATGGGAGTGGCAAGGAGTTGGAAATCCTTGAATGAGGAAGTCCGGAAGAGTGCAGGGACAGTGCAGCAAAAGAGGAGTGCCAAATTCGAAGTGACAAATGGTAGAGTCTGGAGATGTGAAGTCTGGAGGTCTGGAGATGAGATCTACTGTCAGTGATCTAAAAAATGGCAATGGACAGAGGGTGGAATCCTGAAAGGGACTCCTGGAGCGTAGTGATGGGCACAGGTAGAAGGCAAAAACATAAAAAAGTGGGGTTAAGGAAGAGGGGAGCCATCCTAATGAGATCTTCAACCAGACTTTGAAAACTCCAGAGCAGAGGCAGTGGAGCTGGTCAGGAAGAAGGAGATGAAATGAAAGGACCAAGCACAGCCCAAGAACCATATAATGCAGTGAATGCACATGGCTGGGTGGCATTGAAATCCAGGGGGATTTCCAAAGGCATTTCCGAAGTGTGTATGAAAGCATGAGTGTGCACAAAGCACAGGTGTACCATAAAGATACCGGAGGTGACAGTGAGACGGAGTTGGGACCGGAGCTGTCATAATGACACTGGTACTGGTGTCTTGGTGTTGGATGACATCAGGGGGTTTGAAATGACCTAACTCACTTAAGAGCTGGTATGCTTGAGGAGGGCATGTGTGAGTGCAGAAGTGAGGAGGGAAAACTCCAATGAGAACAAGACTGGGGTGTCTTGTCACCTTGGGCCTGGTATTTATACTCTACTGTACAAGGCTGTGTCTGGTCCATGCTAGCGAGGCTATACACGAGCAGGTAATGCTACTGGTACATGAGGCAAAGCATCAGGGCAGAGACAGACGCATTAGGATGAGGGAATGAGTTGTGTCAAGTCAGTCCGAGTCATAGGGGCTATTTCCAGATGGGCATGTGTTGGTGACATGCACAGCCAATTACTGCCCTATAATGTTCTGGGGTTATGACGTCAAGGGTTCACATAGCCTTGAGCCATGCTGCCTTGGTCTGGACTGACCTAGACCGATCCTTGAGTCTGTGTCTGCTAACCCTTAGCTAAGAGGCAAACAAGAAAGAAATAGGAAAGGAAACTAAGTAAGTGTCTGTTAAGTATCAGAAAATAGATAGAAAAATAGGGAAAACATTACAGGGTTGGCATTCTGTTTGCAGGAGTTCAGAGGGTTATGCTGCTCGTAACCCAGTCACTCAATGGAGTGTAAAGCAGGTGAGTCAGCAAGGTCTGAAGACAAGGCTGCATCGAAAACCCAATGAGGGGTGACTGGAGGTGGAGTTGCCTGTGAGGAAAACAGAAACAGAGATAGGGGATCAGGAGATGTCGGAAATGGGGGATGGGATGGTGTGTTCTACCAGATGGTTGATGGTGTGGCAGAATGAGTGGCTGGGAGGCTGTGGCAAAGCGATTGTGTTAGTCCAGAGATACTCTAGATGGAGTACCAGACATAGGTGGGGACATGAAGGGTGCTTCGAGGAGTGAGCAGAGGTGGTCAAGAAGACCAGGGGTGAAGTCAACTGCATTATGCAAACTCTGGGAAAAAGCTCAAGCACAGCAGAATGACAGAGAATGGACTGGAGGAACAGAAAGAAGATCTTCATGAAACTCTGGAGGTCTGGAGATGTTGATGACACAAAATGATCTTCAGATGGGACCAGAGGTGAAGAACATGAGAGCAGTGATCTTCAGTGGGGTGGAATAAGCAGAACAAGCTCATCCATGGTGTCTGAGGTTGACAAAGACTGCATGTGCAAATGCATGAAGTTTGGTGTCAGAGTTTGATCTTTATGCCGGAGTTCATTAGATAATGTTGCAAAGAGCTGGACTTAACAGAGTACGTCAGCAACAACACGATCATTAAACAGGAGCAAGTGAAACCGAATGAGATGGAATGGAGAGTATGGAGAGACGCTGAAAAACAGAGGTGAGAAGGACTGAAGTCCAACTTGAGGGTGACCTACTGTATCACAGAGACAAGTCAAAGACAGAGGAATGGAGGTGAGGGGCTGACTTGTGATGAGGACAAAGTCCGGAGATGAACATGGTGTCCGAGACGTCACAAAGACATCCATAACCATAAACACCTAAAAATCCTCAGGGGGACAGAGAGTAGAGATAGGGTGGACCATCACCAGGATAGTCTGGAAAGTGTTCACAACATAGGAGAGCTGGCTGGGCAAGTCCAATGCTGAGAAAACTACAAAGGGGATCGAAGTTTCTGAAAGAACAGAGGTTGTTGAGTCGACATGATGAAGACAGAAAATTGTGAGTGAAAGGACTGGAAAGTTTAGTTTGAATATACTGTCAGAGACTGCCTTCTCCTTCTCCTGGGCTTACATCTGACAGAGGTCCGGAGGATAGGGGCTATTTCTGGGACTTCCGAGTGAAGTCCGGAATTGGTCAAGCTGGAGATCATAGGTCTGGAGGGTCAAACTGGAACAGAGCAGAGGGGATGAGGACATTGGCACAGGACTTATGTGTTGCGCCCTTGCCAGTGTTCAATCCTCGTATTTTGGAGATGATGGAGATGAGGGAATGTTTGAGGGGACTTTAAGTCCAGAGAAGGGGCATCAAGTGACTTATAATGACATACAGAAGATGTTAATATTCGAACTAAAGAATACAGGAGGAAATACAGAGGTTTATATACAAAGTCCTATGGCATCCGGAGTAAGTCTGGACCAGAGATGACTAAGGAGGAGGGGCAATGTACATAGGGTTTGTAAGATGGAATGGAGAATGTACAAACCGACAACATAGCCTGAATAAGTACAAAAGATAGAGGAAGGGAAATATCAAATGACTAAAAGGCTATGTGACAGAAGACAGAAAGGTGATGAGAACAGATCTAGAACAAAAGGAGAAATACTATAAACAAAAGTCCAGAGGGGTGGAGGAATCTCCATAGCAAGTCTGGATGGGTCGAGGGACCGGAATGGAACTCCTGGTGGAGGATCCAATGGAGGAGACCAGAGTTTGATGGGGCTGGTCAGAGATGGTCAGAACAGGGGTTGACACAGTACATGACACCTATATTATTAAGGTTTTTCCTTTTTCAGTTGTGATCCCAATTGATAAAGTAATTTCTTTTCTAAGTGATCCATGGGCTTCTTCTACTATAACAGCTAAATGCCACATATCTATATCTGTGGACTAGATCACTCTTTCCTTTTTGTCATGTACTGTGTCAACCCCTATTCCAACCATCTCCAACCATCCCCATCGAACTCCAGTCTCCTCCATTGGATCCTCCACCAGGAGTTCCATTCCAGTCCCTTGACCCATCCAGACTTGCTACAGAGATTCCTCCATCCCTCCAGACTTTTGTTTATAGTATTTCTTCTTTTGTTCTAGATCTGTTCTCATCACCTTTCTGTCTTCTGTCACATAGCCCTCTGGTCATTTGGTATTTTCCTTCCTCCATCTTTCTTGCTTATTCAGGCTATGTTGTCAGTTTGTACATTCTGTAATGAATCCCTAAGACAGGTGTACATTTCATTTTTCCATCATTCTTGGTTGCAGGTCACAGCCACAGCACAGCCACAGAGTTGCACAAGTCATCACAAGTCATCACAAGTCTTAACGAGTCACATCGAGTCATACTGAGTCATGACCTTGATTGAGTCACAATGAGTCATACCGAGTCATACCGGAGTCAGTAGGAGTCACTCTTGGTCACTCTGACTCACATGCCTCATGCAGCAGGCACTGCACATAGGATTGCACAGGATGCACAGGATAGCACAGCCAGGTATAGGATTTGCCTTGCAGTTACCTCATGTTGATCCTATAACAGCCTCATAGAGGAGGCACTGTCATATGTATCTTATCCTATAGCAATATGGATGCTTCACAGCCCTTTCTGCCTCATGTACCAATAGCTATAGTAGCTCAGGATAGCCTCAGTAGCACGGACCAAGCACTGCCTTGTAGTGAAGAGTATATAAAGGCCTGTCAGTAGCACAGTCCCCATCTTAATTCACCTTGTATTTTCCCTGCCTTTCTCCCAGCCCCTCAGCTCCTTTCTCAGTCGCTTGAAGCGTACCTCCTCCAAGCCCTTTAACTAGGGAACCCCCAGAGTATAGAACAGCCACAGGAAGCCAGGTTGTCACACATTCTCTGTTTCATCTTACAAACCCTATGTACATTGCCCCTCCTCCTTAGTCATCTCTGATCTGGACTTACTCCAGACACCATAGGACTTTGTATATAAATCTCCATATTTCCTCTTGTATTCTTTAATTCAAATATTAATGTCTTCTGTATGTCATTATAAGTCACTTAATGCCCCTCCTCTGGACTTGAAGTCCCCTCGAACATTCCCTCATCTCCATCATCTCTGAAATATGAGGATTGAACACTGGCAAGGGCACAACACATAAGTCCTGTGCCAATGTCCTCACCCCCTCCACTCTGTTCCGGTTTGACCCTCTGGACCTATGATCTCTGACTCAACCAATTCTAGACTTCATTCACAAGTCCTGGAAATAGCCCCTATCCTCCGGACCTCCGTCGGACTTAAGTCCAGGAGAAGGAGAAGGCAGTCTCTAACACTTTTCTTGAATGACTGCTGGCATGGATTTATATCTGTTTAATAATAATGACATTGTTTGAGTATCTGAGCTTGGTTCTGTAGCTTGGTCACTTAGTCCTTCAAGACTGCTCAAGCTTTTCCCAAGCTTAAGGACATAGATTGAAATAGTGCTTTAACTTGTTCTATCAACATTCTTTTACATGCTCATGGAAGTTTTTCCTGACAATCTTTCCATGAGGTGGCAGGTTTGGTGGCTATTGTTCTAATATTCCTTGCTCTGGCTCTGATGCAATTGGGTTTATGCTTTCCTTGGCTCTATGAGCAATCAGGGCATTTACTAGAAGGTTGCTGACATTCTTTTGCAAAGTGTCCTTCTTTTCTACAGTTAAAGCAAGTGGAAGCATGGGCTTGTGTCTTCTTAAATTTCTTTAATACTTGTGCTTTTTCTTTCTTAATCATGTCTAATTCCAGTTCATTGTCATCAGGTTCTGGTCTGATCCCATCTCCATCTGATCTACATCCATGGAAAATGGATCTCTCCAAATTGTTCCATTATGGATAAATGAAAGGAGCTGTCTGCTTGTGCCTATTGTTTGGCATTTCTCAAGATAATCTGGAACTGAGGCCAGTCTAGGGCCTTCTATGAGTATCCAGTTAATGATCTTCTGATCAATATTCTTTTTGATAATAGAGATAAGATGTGAGATGTCCATTCCTGTCTGCAGTTCATACTCCATGAACTTAATGATCCAGTCATCAATTGGCATCTTTTCTTGTCTAAGGGATTGGAGCTTTGCTCTGGCCCATTTCTATTGATTAACTGATTGGAACAATGCTTCAACTTTGGTTACCAAAGTTGCCCAAGCATAGGTACCTCCTGATGAGATAAGATCTAATTTTGTCCAAGCAAAACCTCCAGCTTCCTGTCCTTCTAAATGGGATAGGATAGCAATCATGGCTTTCTGGCTTGTTGGTGGGAACACTGTGACATTCTCTGCTAACCATGCCTGAATCTTTGTCTACCATTCTTCAAACTTCAATCTAGATCTGTTATACAATCCAGGATCCACAAAAGCTTTACTAAGCTTAGGGGCTGTAGTGGGATTTGTGGCAGTCAATGCTTGTAATGCAGTGATCTGGATTGTCACTATATGCAGCTGAGTTTCTAGTAAGGTTATAGTGGCTGTATGCTGCCAAGTGGATAGTCTCATAATGTCCAACTTTGCTTGCATGTCATCATGTCTTTCTATAAGATGATCAAATAGATTTAGTAAATCCTGTCCAAATATCTATGGTATTCCAATTGATCTGAGATTAGCCTTGAAGGCTTGTCTGCTAAAGGGGTGACTCATCACTGCTTATGAGAATTTGGGGATGGATTCATAAGGGTGCTAGTATAGGGGGATGGTAAGGGATATGTTCCTCAATTTGATCATCTAGTTGCCTAAGATGCATGAGGACCCTTTCTGCTGCTTTGTTTGTTTCTTTTCTTGCTCTTCTGGTAGCAAGAGTTCTTTCTTTGGCAATAAGGTATTGATGCCTAAAAGCAGCTTTTTGATCTGCAGTGTTCCTTCCAATGGTTTGCTGTTCCTGCCAAGCCCTTTGTAATGCATCTGCAAATACTAAGGTTTCAGAGTCTGAACTTTCTTCATTCTCTCTCCTTATGACTTGTTCTTGGCATTTCTTTTCAGCTTCAATAAGATGTGGGGATGCTTCTTCAATGATATGGGGTTCAGATTCTTCCAGTCTAGGCTCAACTCAGTGTATTGTGACAAATACTAGCCTAATATGGAAGGAAACAATGAGGATACCAAAGTGTTGAACAGGGTCTGAGAGGAGTAATGACACCCACAGCAATAGATGCATGAGAACAGAACTAATGGGAGTAAGGAGGAGGAGGAATAGGATGGGGAGTAGGAGCTCTTTGTTGAATATGTAATCACTCCTAGATATCTGCACAGGTAGCCTGGACTCTCTCTTTAAGTTTGGCTGCTCAGTCCACATTTTGCTGTCTCTTCTTTACAAGGTGTATCCCCTCCTGAATAAGATCATTGATCTCCCATTGCAATCTCTCTCTAGTTGCACATCCATAACTGCTGTTCTCAGTTGTTGATCCATGACAATCTCCATTAGTGATTTAAGTCCAGTCAACAGGTTCCACTAGAAGTGGTGCTGGTCAATCCAGAGTAGAGGGGTGGTATGGCAATGTGCCAACTTCATGCTCATAGGGATCTACTATATCCTCTTATAGACTTACTTTGGTTTCTACTAATGTGGATGGTGAATTGTCTAGGCAAAGGGTACTTCTTTCCCTTGCTGTCCTAAGCCATTTGTCTAAACTCATACAGTAATCCAATAACTCTTCAGATTCTTCTGCTATTT
>JBBPKX010000783.1:0-10072 GCA_038089435.1 Boletus austroedulis | reverse complement strand
AAGCCATACTCTTTCGCCATGTGTGGTATGAATTCCTGACGGACGTTAACACTGGGCATAAAAAATTGATTTTCGGACACTCACTAGGAAGGATGGAGAAAGGAAATTTTCAATAAACCAAAACTTGACGCTACTGTTGGTATTGCGGAGCACACTCAAAATCATGATGGAAGCAAAGCGCTGTCGACAATACCGTTCAGAGCTTAGCTCAAAGAGTGTGGATCAACCCTACCTCATATAACAGACCAGAAGCCACAGTAAATATATTGATATCAGCTTGACCATTGCCTCGTTTCTGGACAGCTCTGGTCTTTTCGTCGCCCGCCTTTGGCGTAAGAAGCGATGTCAACCTATGTAGAAGATCAGCGAAAACGTTGATGACGAGCTCGCAATACTGACTTGGTCATCCAGTTTTCCACAATATTCCCCGACCCTTCACCAGGTGCAGCATCCAACTCATCCAGGACGTCTAACCTCTCCTTGCCAGGTTTTCGAGCCAGTCGCGGGTACAACGTGATTCCATCAAAGTCCATCACCGTCAGCTCATCACCAGCTTGAGCAGCAGATGGACTGTTCCATCCCTCAGTTCCGACGCTCTCCAATTCGTAAATATCTCTCCCGCGACCCTCCCTAATCTCAAGCCGGAACATTCCCGGACGCGCCTTGAACTGCAAGTACCCCAGATTAGCCACGACCTGTGTGTCATCGACAACCAATCCATCCTTGACGTTGATGAGTTGGAGCTGGACACCTCTCGGGGGGCTGACAGTGTTTAGCTCGCGTGCATGCCCTTCCACCACGAGGTAATCTAAAGCGAACAGCGCTTGGATGCCTTGAGACCGGTCTTCAGGTGAGAGTTTGCCAAGCTGGATATTATCGAGATCATAGAGGGCTTCACGCGGGCGAACAAGCCAAGAAGGTGGAACATCCATGCTCAAGGTATAAATCGGTTCCATGGGAAGGCCGCTGAACGTGACCTGTGCAGGTATTTCTTGTCTGCAGGGCAATTAGGGCCGGATGGCAAATGCAGGGGAAGAACAAGAACTCAACCCATTGGCGTTATAATTGAGATGTGGAACGAGATTGTAGCGATAGAACTTTTTGAGTGGTATCTGGTTTCCAATAGCCGTTCAGCAATGTATTACTAGCATAACATCTCCGTACCTCAGTAAGCTCAGCAGGATTAAAGTAGACTTCAATATAGGTGTCAGGGAAGAGTTCAGAGGACCGCTATAAAATGGTCATCGCTCGCCGTACAATGAACAATATGAAAACCTACAGCCAATATCGTCGACCACCGTTGAGCTGTTTCACTCAAGGGGTCTACCAAGACCGCGATGTGACTCTGAGCCGAGGAGGGTTCACCAACGGCGAGTTTGCTGCAAACGAGGCATGAACAACAATTAATGGGGCAGTAGGTTAACTGAATTCACGTATAATTGCTCGAAAGCAATCGATAAAGACTTGCGCGGGGTTTTGGCGCGGAATCAAAGAGGCCTACTTCGGAAGGGTCGGGCTGCTGATCGGCGTAGACGATGGAAGATGCCATCGAAATCAAGTCTGCGCGTTTGATTCTGAACGTATGGCGTGCGTACTTGTATCAACTAGTCCAGTGACCGATAGAATGGCATAACTCACGCGTCAATGGTGCCGCCTCCAACGAGAATCTCGTCTATAGCATCGGCTACTCGACCAATACGCTGCTTGATTTCAAAGTTTTCCAGCATCTCGAAATCCTCCGCGTCAAATTCAAAACCCGCTTCAAGGGGGCCAACGAGCTATTTATGAAACTGCGAATGAGGTCCGATGCATGAAGGGGCTAACGGATGACATACGCGTCCGTTAACCAAGACAGCTCTCTGCCCAGGCAAAAGCCCAAGCTGCCGAACAAGTAGACGATTCGCTTGTAACAAGCGGGTAACACCATCCCCTCTAGTCATAGTGAAGGGCTGCTGTGTCCCAGGTGCGTTGTGTCCGCCTGATCCATCGGCTAACGCGTCCAAGAGACGTGAAGGCGTCAAGGTACCCGGATTGAAGAGTGTGGATACCAACGTAGAAGCGGCCTCAGGGGCCTTCGCGTCAGAGTTGTGGATAAATGATAACCGAGTGTCGACTGAGTGGGTCTAGGGCAATTCGATGGAGTAAGTGGTATCAGTGGCAAAGCAAGATACACTTACCATAAACTTGAGAGATTCCTTTGCCAACTCAAGGCCGTCATATGAATCGAAGTCGGCAATGACATACATTGTCACAGGAAGATCATCGCTCTGAGCTACTTTTCGTAAGGTGACGAAACGAAATACGGGAAACAACACGCACTAGGAACAACGAAAGAGCCATCTGTTATCTGGAAACCAGCCTTAGAGAACACCTCGGGCAAGTTGAACATTTGTAAGTTGCTTTTTTCGGGCGCATGTCCGCGATTAGAAGGGTTATTGATCAGGATATAAGGGTTTCGACGGCGCAGCGTTGAAGGAAGATCGTAGAAAAACGTAGACATCAAGGGGATATCATCGTCTGTGATCTTGCCAGTGTATACCTTTGGGAACGTCAGTAACTCGTTATTGATCAGTATACGCCAGACGTGCCATCTCCTGAAGAATCTGTAATTGCGTCGAAACTTCGCTAGCTACCTGTTGGAGCATGCTCTGCAAATTCGAGCTTCATTGAGGACTGGAATGTGAACGTGGACAGCAGCACTTACATCACTGATGGTAAAATACCTTCCGTTGACAAAGATGTGGCCCCTTCCGCTGGTAGCTTGAACCCCCAATCTTCGGGTGTACCTTTGAGAGCGAGAAATGATGTCCTCGCCTGTTAACTCATCGATGAGCGGAACATTTCCTTGTGCAACCTCAATGCAATCATGTTCGGCGCCAAGCGAGCTGAATATTTCCTCCACTAGTCGCCATGATAGTCCTGATAGTCTGCGGTCAGCGTGGGCACGCGAGATCTACGACAGATAAGTGAATTTTGATAACGACAAACTGAGGTTTACATACCCCTCGAATGAATGCTATCATCCGATTGAGTCCAAGCTTCTGGTTGACATAGTATACGAGTCGAGTCATCCTAAGACCTGGCAAAGAATGAGTGCTGAACCGTATATAATACGTTTACGGACTCACTATCACCCTCGCCATTAGGGACGAAACCCCATCTAACTGGAAACCCTCGATCCACAAAGTTTTCGGAGAGGCTACTGAGTAGTGACAGAGAACGCATCTGCGACAGGTCAAGGACGGATATCACATTGACTAGATTCTGCCGAATTCTACACATGGGTGAAAACAGAGACATCGTGTGGACGCGGAGAAGCTGTGGGTTATCATATTCCAGGTCAGAGATGCCAATCAGGTGAGAAGAAGGTATACGGACAGCTTGTAAAGACGGATCGAAATGGGCATAGCGAGCGTCCGCAGCTAAATCATTCCAATATAATATAGTGCCTCCACCTTCTTGTCTGTCACTCGCATCGACGAGTCCTTCTAGATACTCGGCAGCTTTAGGAGGAAGTAAAAAGACCTTTTCTTTAACATGAGCCCCGCCTTGGGGAGCAAAAACTTTGGCAGAGCCACGTGTTGACGCGGTTCTAGACTGTGAGGAACCAGATCGCTGGGTTGACGAGTGAGCAGGATGTGTAAGAAGGTTAATCGACTGCTCTGTCGTCAAACCCAAGTCAACAAGGGACTTTACGAGGTTACGCTCGCGTTGCAGAGTGCGCAGCAAACTGGATACATAATCTCAGTGACTAGAAATAACGCTGTGTAAAGAGACCCCTACCCGAAGATACCACCCGTGCTGCCCTCGTTTTCGTTGAGTACCCTTCCGTTGACCCACGCAATGTGCAAGCCTGGGGCTGCTTTGACCGAGTTATCGTACAGCTCGTCTCTTACCCCCTCCGAGACCCGAATTTTGCGCGCAAGCGACGTCGCATAGAGTGGGAATGAATTCGTGAGTGTCTGAAATAGTTCTACGTCGGAGAGGGGCGAGGTACGATAATTATTCCAACATTGATGGATATGTTGTGGGTCGATGCGAGACTGGTCAGAGAACGTCAATATAAATTGGACCGCTTTTCCGCCCAGATCTGTGGAACGAGGATGAAGACATCCTGCCAATCGAATAGATAGGACAAACCATTAATCTCTTCTGATGTCAGTGGTTCCCCTGTTAACGCTCTTGTCTCGGCCTCGTAGTCAATGTACGGTAAGGAATCAAAGATACAGCTGAGAAGTTCTTCGCTGGAAATTTGATTCCCACTCTCGATGGATGTATTGTTGTCCTGAGTAGAACCGGCCCCTTGATGTTGATTCCTGTCATCCAGGACGAGATAGTCCGTCTTTTTGAGGTCGAGAGAAACACCATATCCAGAGAGGTGACTTGACGGTTCACCTCCTTCATGCTTGGTAGTTCCTTGTGCCCAACGGAGAATATACTCGACCTTTGGCTCCAAGCTAAGAAGTGTTTCGTGAATTGAATGGAACGATGGGGCAGTAGGGTCGGCAAAATGGATAGCAGTATACCGCGGCTCCTCTAGGGATGGGGGAATTCGATGAACGTGGTCAAAAGGAAGCCGCTTTGGCTGTGTTGTTACAAGATTATCGTCTTGAGAATTGGCGAGCTGAAGAAGCGATTCGGCATCGCAAACGACATGGCCATACCAGTCGACCCAAGACGAACATTCAGGACTGCGAAGCTTGTCGCTGTCTGTTAAGTTTGTGGTGTGACGGTCATAGTAGTCCGCAGACACAGCCAAGCGAGCTGTCAGAGCATGCAGCGCGAGGCGAAGACGAGCAGAATTAAGGGCAGCCCAATCCATGTGATCGGCGGCGACGGTAAATACGGCATCATGGGCAAGCTGCGGTGTAGGAGGCCGTTCTTTGAGGGAGAACGCGGATAATACAGGGAAGAGGACCGAGGATTCCTCCGCTGCGACCGATTCACTAAAAAAAAACGGGTGAGTGAGTAACGGTGAGCAAGGGAGGGGACTCACAAAGCCTCAAGCAATGGATCGCTAGCGGGAAATGAGGATTGGAGGGAAACCGTGACGGGCGGGGACGCGCCATGAGCGCTGAGAGCACTCAAGACGATGTCTGCAAGGGTAAGCTTGAGGGTGCTCGATAGCCGCATAGAGCTGCTCGTCGCGTTACAATTATACTCTTACTTACTCGACTTCCTGACACGTCTGCAATGTGTGTCACGTGCCAATACTCCGGCAAGCACCGTAACTCCGCTAAACCTCAGATATATAAAGGACTGGCGTCTCTGCAATACTTTCTTCATCCACGACAGCTCGAAAGCTGCAATGCTCAGCACGCACAAGATGTGTCCTGCACCCGTCTTTTCTTCTGAGCGGGAAGGTCTGAGCATCACAGTCATCCTCGATCGCAATGGTTTACTTTGAAAAGCGTCGCGGTGACTGGGTGTGTGTTTCCTTTCTTTGTACCCAATTCAGTGTTCTCTATCGTGGCGGTTGTGTCTTCGGACGCGGATTGTGGCCAACAGCTTATGTTCTGTGAGATGTCATGGCTGAGTTGCAAAGGGGTTTCCAGGCATACATAATTCGATCAACCGATCGAAAGAGGGGCAGCCCGACTTATACGTCGCTGCTGGGCAGTGTCTCCATCTGCCAGGGATTGCATTTCCATAGCCCAAGTGCGCATGCCTTACCTTTCCCTCGTGACAAATGGTGGTCACCCTCCAGTGGACAGCACTTGTTCCTGTAGGTTACAACCTACCATTGCCCCTTGGTCACATGTCTTCGCTGGTTCGCCAGTGCAATAATGGAGATTTCATTCACGGAAATCTTCGTTGTACGCCGTATGAGGTGGTATGCTGAATTGCAGTTTTGGCAAACTCTTTAGTTCGCTTTGTGGCACGTGGTCTTTGACCGCATAACTCGACTCAGACTACTCTCGCACTGTTGTGTCATGTTTGTTTTGCTCCCTCTTCGCGAGGCTACCACATCTGTAAGCACATCCATCTCTGTAGATCTTCTCATCATTTGCAGGGATATCAATAAAGTTTTCTCAAAGGTGAATCATGTTTGTTTGAGCTATACACCGTTCTCCATGCAGATGTAATCCTGTCTCTTTGTCTTGTATTCCATTCGAATGTGATGAATCCATTGCTTCGCCGCGGAATTACTAAAATGGAGACCTGATATTGCGTCCTGCGTTGAAATTGTGATCGTATTTTTAGTCTGCCATAGGGCATGGGTAGGTTTGTCGACAGGAAGCCTGTGCTAGCCGTCGATATTCGCTTCTTGTAAGGATCATGTCAGCGCAAGTAGTCCGTCTGCATCACGGCAAGCACAGCCCTCTAGAAGACGTCTCTTCGCTGATGGTAGAACCTGAAACTTATCGCTGCCTCGTGTATGTACATGACCAAAGGATATTTTCTTGGACCCAACCAACAGATTGTTCTTCCTTTCCGCATTTGCTGTCGGAAGGTTCGCAGGCACCTTCGCTAAGTGAACGTCCCGTCCCACACGCCGTACCGTATACCCCAAATGGGAGGGAACTTGTTGACTATGGCTGACCATCAAGGGAAACTATTATGCGGGAGTCGCGACGGATCTCATCTGAACGCGGGGAGAACGGCTCGTTCCCATATCAGCCGTGTTGAGGTTTCTCATCAAATCCAGACGTCGGAAGGGCAAATGAAACTCGAAATAGGACAACGGGTCGCCGGTAGTGGGGCATTCGGATACCCGAATCTTTGGCGCACTGTTGCTCGCAAATCAGGAGTGGTGTGGCCTTGTCCTGCTGTTGGGCGAATTCAGGCCGATATTTGATCGAAACTTGAAAGCGGTGTGAGCAACTTGGCGATGTGCATGTTTCGACGTGCATCGCCTGCTTTTTTCTTTTTTTTTTTCTTTTTTTTTTTTCCCTTTCTTTGCGAGCCACGCGCATTGAGTGCGAAGCGGGCGTGTTCAGGAATCGGAGCGCCAGAGAATCAAACGATCTAGTGGTACGCTTGATGCCGAACAATGAAAATCGTATGCGAGTCCTTTGCCCTCGGTAAAATTGTTTCAAGTTATATACTGTAGACACATCCTGTACGGGGTGGTCTGCGCATGCAACTGTGGCCCATGGCCCTAGCATCGTGGATGTTGCGAACCACATTGTTGATATCAAGATCCACCTGTTATCACTGATCTCGCTGGGAGGGGGGCAGGCTTGGCGTCTCAGATGTTTCGATTGTGATCGTGGACGGAAATAATGTCCAATGCGAAACAACTTTGTTACAAATACGACGGGGACCTCTCGGTGGCCGGGACACAGATGACTTACGAGATGCGATACGTTGCACTCACTATACCTTGGTATGGGCGGCTGAAACTTTAATCTCGAGCGTATCTCTACATTGTAGATATGAAGTCTGGTGATGGGGCTAGAAGGAAGAGACGGAGAGCGTGAGACGCAAAGGCCCAAATTGTCCGAGGAGATCACATGAGGCATACGTCAAGCACAGCAAGTCTTGCGGACGACGTTTTGTGCTATGGGTGTCGCAACGGTTTGATTTATGAATGTGTTTATTCTCGAATGATCGAGAATCGGCCGGTCCCGCAAATTGCGAGATGGCGTGTCCGGTAAATAGGGTGCTGCGGAGTGCGTGGCAGAAGCGGAGAACAAGGTTTGACATGCAGCCTGGCCTGGATTGCGGGACGACGGTGGCAGAGCTGAAGGTGGTGGTGGTAGGACGGTGGTAGTGGCACTGCGAGCAGGGTCAGGTAGATACAAACAATTAGAGGGGGACGTAATGACCAGGTCACGAGGTGATGCCCCACTCCTATCAGCGGACGATCTCGTGGAAACCACCCGACGGAATGGTGGCGCACCTCGACAAAACAACGTTGGGTAGCAATGTCTTCCAGTTACCATATTTGGTCAAGGTACATCACTTAGAGTTCAGCCAACATTCACACTCCGACAGAACCATATATGGAAACTTCTTACGCCCAAGCGGGCTGTGCCGCAGTCGGAGAACAAAAAGTGCTCCAAGGCCGGCTGACAGTTGATCAGACAAAACCGCGCTGTCAAATCCCTCACTGGAATATCCTCTTTTTTTATTTTCCCCCTCAAACACGTTTCTTCCTCTCCCCCGTCGCTCCCTGCAGCATCGTCCATGTTGCTCGCACACAATCCCGTCCCGCTCCCAATGTCCCCCCCGACGTTCCACCGCCGCCATCCGTCTGCTCCGCCCGCCGTCGTCGTACAGCCCACCAAAGTACCCGGCATTCTCTCCATATCTCGACCGCTCCGTGCTGACTCGCCTCGCCAACACTCCCACGGACATCCACGTCACCCACACCGCTCGCCAAAGCCAAAGCATCCACAGCCCCATAATCGTCTTCCTCACGACCCACCGGCTAAGCTTGCGCAGTCCGACGTCATTCCGCTCCCCGTGGTCGAAAAGCCGTCCGCACCTCCGCCAACACCCGTCCCGGAAAGGTCTCCGCGTGGCCGACAGACCAAAGCTCCGAAAGATAAGGCCACGACAAGGTACATCTCACATCACCCTCGCACACCGAAGCTCGTCTCATCCATACTTCTCTCTCAGGAGCCCTTCTACCCACGGACAATCACGACGCAACAACGTTCGCCAACCTTCTCCACCCATTCATGCCTCGCAGGTAGAGGGCCCCATATTATCTTCAGCCCAGTCCTTCCCCCGTCGCAATAGTAATCCTGCAACAAACTCTTTCGACCCTTTTGTCGCCAGCTCAGACTCGGATTCCGATAGCAACCCTCGTTCTCCTTTTCCATCCAGCAGCGGCCCCACAAAGCTACCTCTCCCCCTCGCTGTTCCGCCTGCTGGCAAATTCACCCGCCGCCGAAATCACGTCGTTCAACCGCCCGCAACGCCCTCCCCTGCACCACGCCCCGTCCCTGTTCCCAGAGGCAAGCAGCCCGCTCATCGCAACAATCTCTCTCGATCAGCGCCGAATCCTCAACCGCTCCCACGCGTCGAGAAGAGGCGGGCTTCTGCGGCTTACGCAACGGATTTCCCTATTTGTGATGATACCACTGACGTGGAGGACAGCTCCCCTCCCTCTACCCCCACCCGGGAATCCCCTGCAGGTGCTACGTGGCACCGCCTCTCCCTAGACGGTCCCCGTACAGCACCGTTGTCTTTTAGTTCCTTTCCTTTCACCATCCCTGCAGATTCGACTCCCTCACGACCACGTCATCACCACCATCGCACCCCGAGCGAGGGCGTATTCAACATGTCCTTGGACGAGGATATGTCTGCAACTTCCGACGCTTCGGAAGAGCTCAAGAAGCTTTTTGGCTTCCTGCCGAAACGTTTCGGCTCGGTTGGTCCCAGCACCGCCCGTGCTAGCAAGGACAAGGCCGGGTTTTTTGCGAGTTCCGTGTTCCAGAACTCGCCCAGCCCGGATGAGCTGCCACCCCCCGCCTTTTGAGCGGACCTTTCTTTTACATTGATTCTTATCAAAAGTGTAGAGGTGATTTATATTACCATCTGGCTTCTCAGTCACTGATCCCGTCACAGCCTAGACTATTCGTATTGGCGAACAGCCCCGCTAGATTAATATCACCTCAACACCGGCATAATGATTCTCTCTCACCCTTTGCGGAATGTCTCACCTTACCGATCCCCCCACCCACTAGTCGACACATACACACTCGTCACTATGGTCTTCCGGGACGCCCGTGTCTCATACCGTTTTTTACCGATATCATTATTCATCCGGCAACTTCCCGGCACTGGTTCTTTCATGTGGTCTTTTCTCCTGGGGCTGTTGGTATCCACGCTACGTTTGGCGTCGTCAGACGAATAGTGTTCCGCTCTTTGCTATGGTTTGCATCACTCGGTCTTCCCACTGGTCATGGTCACTCGCACAGGACACTCGCGTTTTCGCCGACCCGGAGGTTTATATTCGGGTCCCTCCAGCGTCGATATTCATACCTCGTTCGCTGGTGGATTTCACGTTCCGGCATCCCACCTCTTTCCATTTCTCATCTATTTCCTCAACTCAATGTGTCAGTATCACCGGCTCATTTTCCCACTGCATGCTTTCGTCACATTGCACCACGCTTCT
>JBBPKX010000782.1:0-12052 GCA_038089435.1 Boletus austroedulis | reverse complement strand
CCGAGAGAGTTTGCCTCGAGAGGATCACAGCCATAGCCAACGAGGAGTTCCACAGCCCTTACTGGGTCTCTGCTTAGTGAGCAGCGCAATGCATTATGAAGTACCGAATCTCCGTTGCTGGCGCGTGCAAGAGCATTGACTCCGTTTTGAACCAGAAGGCGGATCATAGATATGGTGCACCAACGCGGTTGGTCTAGGTTCAGTGTGGCAAGAAGGTCTGGAGGGGGAGAGCTACCAAGAGTAAGAAGGTGACACACGACAGAAACTCTCCCTCGCGCGACGGCAATGTGAAGAGGAGTGTGCCCATGGGAGTTGGCTTTGAGGGGATCACAGCCAAGCGTAGTCACAAGCTTTACTACTTCCAAAATGTTGTTGTCGTCGTTGGAGCACCACAACGCCATGTGGAGTGCAGAGTCACCGTCGTCAGTGTGTGCGGAAACATCAACTCCCTTTCCAACTAGGAAGTGTACCATGTGTGTTGTACCCCAACGCGACCCACGGTCCAATGTGACAAGCAGGTCTGGAGGGAGAGGAACGCCAAGGGAGCCAAAGTACTGTGAAACAGCGACATAGCCTTGCTCGACCGCGATATGAAGGGGCGTCTTTCCCAGAGCGTTACGTTCAAATGGATTACACCCATGAGCCACCAAGGCCCATTCCACTGCTAAAGTTTCCCTCTCATCGAATAACACTGGCAACTTCAATACAACGTGGAGCACAGAGTTGCCGTCGCTAGTGTGTGCAAACAAGTCCACTCCATTTTCGACAAGGAAAGGGATCATACGCGTCGTGCGTTCAAACCATATAAGACGTTTCAATGTGAGGAGTAGGTCAGAGGGGACAGAAGCACCAAGTGATATGAGATTCCGTGCAACAGAAATGTGGCCTCGCTCGATGGCAATCAGAAGAGGTGTCTTCCCGCGAGCATTGGCTCTGAAAGGATCGCAACCATGATCAATCAGAATTTTCATCACCTCTAACGCTTCGTCCTCGCGGTATAACTGACGATCCAACATAATGTGGAGCAAAGAGTCACCATCACCAGTGTGTGCAAGGACGTCAACTCCGTTTTCGACGAGGAAAGAGATCAAGCGTAGTCCACCATCAATCCACGCATCATACTCCAATTTGGTGACTCGGAGGAGGTCTAGAGGGAGAGGAGCACCCATTGAAATGAGATATCGTGCAACGGAAATATAATTTCGTTCAACAGCGATCCGAAGCGGCGTCTTTCCTCTCCCATTGGGTTTGAGGGAATCACAACCATGATCTAGTAGGACTTTTGTCAGTTCCAGTGCCTCGTCTTCGCTTTCAATGGTCCGCAACATGATGTGGAGTACAGATTCCCCATCACTGGAGCATGCACGGACATCAAAACCATTTTCGACAAGGAGGGGGATCATTGTGCGTGCCACTGTGCCTTGATGCCACCTAAGATGGTCGAATGTGGTGAACAGGTCGTGAGGTGGATGAACACCGAGGGTAAGAAGGTATCGTGCGACAGCAGTGTTGCCCTTTTCGATAGCAGTATGAAGAAGGGTGTCCCCAGGAGGAATAACGTCGAGAGGATCACAGCCATAACCGATCAGAAGTTTCACTGCCTCCAAGGCCTCATTGTCATCGTACAAGGACTGCAGCGCGGTGTAGAGCACAGGCTTTGCCACGTTGTCAGAGTATGCAAGGACATTGACTCCATTCTCAACCAGCAAACGGATCATGCGTGGTCTCATCTCAAACTCGTGAGATGATGTGATGGCAGTGGATAGGGAGAGGAGATATTGTGCAACAGAAATATGGTCTCGTTCGACAGCGATATGAAGAGGAGTTTCGCCACGCGCATTGAGTCCAAAGGGATCACAGCCATAGCTAACCAGAAGCTTCGTCGCCTCCAAAGCCTCGTCCTCCCAGTCTTTGTACAACTGCGACGCGATGTGGAGCATCGAGTCTCCACTGCTAGTGTGTACAAGAACATCAACACGATTTTCCACTAGTAATTGAATCATGGGTACACCACAACCGGATCCGTGGAAATTCGACGCCACAAGTAGGTCACAAGGGAGGGAGGCACCAACGTCGATGAGATATCTCACAACAGAAATATGACCTCGTTCGACGGCAATATGAGCAGGGGTCCTTCCACGTGGATTCGCTTGGCGAGGATCGCAACCATGATCAACCAAGACTCTCACTATCTCAAGGGCGATATTGTCATCATACGAGGTCCGCAACACGATGTGGAGTAGAGAGTCTCCATCGGTAGTGTGTATGAGAGGGTCGACTCCATTGTCGATCAGAAAGCGGATCATGGACGCTGTGCACCAATTCGACCCTTGAGGCTTCGATGTGACAAGCAAGTCAGGCGGTAGAGGCCTTTCGCCAAGGGTAAGGAGATATTGTGCAACGGAGAGGTAGCCCCGTTCAACAGCAGTTCGAAAAGGAGTATTTCCATGAGAGTCGGTTTCGATAGGATTACAGCCAAGATCAACAAGGTGTTTTATGGTCTCCAAAATATCACCCTCCGAAGCATCGGCATAGTCGGAGATGTAGTAACGATTCGTAGTACCCGGGGCCCACAGTACGGCGTGGAGTACAGAGTCACTGGAGCTTGTGAGTACCAGAGCGTCGGCTCCATGGTCTACGAGGAACTGAATCATAGGTATACTCTTCCATTTACCCGAGTAACGCCACAATCTAATGAGTATGTCGGAAGGCAAAGGGGTGTCGAGGCCAAGGAGATACCGTGCAGCGGAGAAGTAACCCTGTGCGACGGTAAACTGAAAGAATGCCTCTTTGATAGTTGGATGCAAGATTTTCGTCGGCAACCTGTGTAAATTTCCTTATGACTGCGATGAGATCTTGCTCGACAACGTTCCGGAATAATACTAAACGGTCTGACATTTTGAATGCATCCAATGCGGTCACGTTTAGGAGTTCATTCATGCTCTCCGCAAAATCATCAGTTTGTAGCAACAACCTTGCAATAGACGACGGAATCGACGGATAAGCGGATGGGGTGAAGAATGATTCTGCGAATATATGTGTGGGTATAGTGCTCCCTTCTTCCACGAAGAGAGCAATCATGGTATAGTGTCGATTCTGGAAAGCAACCTCGATTGGCAATGATTGACGATATCCGATAGTCTCCCAACCCTTTTGGCTTAATTTGGCGCCTGCCGACAGCAACGCGCGAACATGTTCATCCTTGTTCAAGTACGCAGCATACACCAGTGGATTCGTGCCCATCCTAGGTTTAAGTGCGGTACGGCGAAGGAACGCCTTCACAAACGAATCCGAAGCGAAAGCGACAAGAACGTAAAGTAGGAGATCATGTACCGCCGCAGGCCAGCGTGGCCTGGTGTTCGTTTCCAATCTGTCCCATCGGCCAGGAATGCACACGTGGTCCCATATCCAGGAGTGTCGTTGGATGTCCTTTGCAAGTACTCCTACGTCATGCAGAACCAATTTGAATTTCGATCCGAGGTGTCCAAAGTGGTCAATAGCATCGTCAAGCGTGTAGTCGAGGAGCCGCTGTGACTTGGGGTGGAGTCGGACCCAAGGTTGAGAAGAAACTCCAGTGTTAAAGGTGATTGGGATGTCGGTTGGTGCAGATTTTTGTGCGTGCTTGAGGCAGATAGAAATGTAGCACATGCACGACCGGGCTAACAGTAAGTGTGCGTGTTCCAAGTTGATATGGTATGCTGGCAGCTTGCTGCGTGTGAATTTGCTCACGAGGTACTCCTTTGATGGGGTCAGCGGCACACAAGCAAACAGTTGAATCGCACCATTACCTTGACACTAAAATGAGCTAATACAATAACTTCCGTCTTGCCACTGTAAGTCACTAAGCTCCCGCACGCATCCAGTAATGCACCACTGTGCATCGGTCCAATTTCAGAGTCTAACGCACGCGTCTTAAGGTTGATCGATAATGCCTCGATGATTTCGGATAGACGCAGATTCCGCTGCGCCGCCACGAGCCAAATCAGTGCTCGTTTGGCTAGTTTCCCTGCCAGTGTCTCCATATCGATCGCAAGGAGGATCCTCTCGTATGTTTCATCAAGCCCCTTGGGTAGGCTATCGAGGGCATTGCACACTTCTTTACGGGTGACGCACCGATCAAGCGTGTCGATTGAACATTGTACCCACCGAAACCTTGGGAAAATACGCAATTAGCCTTCGGCTCTCATATAGGACATTAGCGCTTACATGCCGTCTGCCTTTGCACACAAGACCAAGCGGATGTTCATCTTGAACGCAAAATCAAGATCCCTGAGCCGTGGACGAGCGTCCAGTTCTCGAGTGACATGTAGCTCGATATCGGCAGATAATTTATCTGTCATGTCCTCCATGGACACAAATGGAACACCAGAGAGTGCGTCTGTGATAATATGCAAGGGACGACTGGAGACAAAGAGTCGTACGTGGTTTCGGATCATCATGAGCGCCTGGATCAGCTTTCGGGCATCCTTGCATTCGTCAAGGGCATCCACAACGACCAGAGGCTTCTGGCTTAGCAGGCTAGCGATACGGGATGTAATACTAGCGAGCTGAATTGCATTGCTGAGTGTTCCACCACCCCACTCCTTCGCCTCTACCAGGTCATCCAATATAGCTCGGACACCGACAGAGTGACGACGAAATTGGCGAAGCAACTGGGATAAGATTGAACGCATTACCTCCGCAGGGCTTGTGGACCGCTCGTTCCGAAAGTCGCAATAGAAAAATGTCAATATTTCTCCCTCGCGTCGGGCCCTCTTGAAGGAATCGATGATGAATGACCTGCAAGTAGTGTCGGTGCCGCTGGAATTTGTAACATAAAAGCGTACACGAGTACGGATTTCCCAGCGCCGGCTGGAAATTACAATCAAGTCAGTCAGGGATGGCTAATAAAATTTCGGGTATCTCACGTTTGCCTCGCAACCACAAAGATCCATTCTCAGTGTTCCTCCATGTTGTGTACTGTATTGTGTCGAATAACCATTTGCATGTATCGTCTTGCCGAAGCGACAACGTAACATCGTGTTTTTCAGCGCAGTTCAACCCGTCGAGCCATTTCAACACTTCTTCGAATCTCCTATCTAAGGGAATGTTAAAGTGGTCGTGTGCAACCGAAGGCCGATGAGAGATAGAACAACTACCTTCTCCTTCCCCCCAAATGCTATTCTTCACTTCATGTCTTCTTTGCATAGCATGTCTATCCTCATCGTGATCCATCTCCTGCACAGTGATGCTGAACAATGCTAAGCGAATGGTAACGTGTCGAATAAGGAAACATACTTGATCTGAGCGTCAGCTGAGAAACCGTGGGCAACGGTGTACTCTCCTTGGGGAGCACCCAGACCTGATGACATGCTGTGCACTAATTAGCGAGTAGCCTTACACGGCGATACAAATACTTACTTGATTCCTGTCCGGGCGAGAGCCGGAACCATTGTCCGAGAAAGGTCAGGGTCGCCACGGATGATGCGGTCCCCTGGGTGAATATGTTGCTGCTCTAGAATGGCCGTCTCATTATTCCTGTGTGGCTCATGTCAAGTATTGCTCCTCATACGACAAGGTGACTCACCAGATCTCTGTCGAAAACAAGAAATGAAAATTTCCTTTGCTTGCATCGAAGAGATCGACGGCATCTTTGATTTTGTACTGTGTAGCAGGCGGATCCCACCCTTTTCCAAACATCCGAGACAACCACGAGAAAGAGTCTTGCTGGAGCACATTCCCCATTCGGCCCAGGGTTTGTAGGCATTCTTGCGGCTCGTCCGTGTCGAGCCAATCTTGTATCCGGACATCAACTGTAGGACCTTGTTCAGGAGGAGGCTTGTCCAGGACGTCAATGAGGCATGCGCAAGCCACGGCGATTCTTCGCATATCCTCTTCCAGTCGATGATGACAACGCGGGACGCCAGGGCGGTCCTGCCGATCAGCATAGTCGTTGGCAGCAGCGATGACTCGTTGTGAGGCAGCTGCAATTTTCTGGAATGTCTTGCGAGAACGTTCCATGGATGGCAAGAGAAGAGATTACGAGTGCCGTGACTCGGAGGGCAGTCAGGTGACTGTCGGGTGTTTACGTGCGGCACGGCGCAGAGCAGCATCGTCTCAGGCTCGGATTACGCCCTAGGTTTGTTTTCTACCAGCATTTCGTCTATGATACTAACGAATACTTGGTCATGTCGAACGACTCAATGTCCTCCAAGATGACATAGTCTGTTTTCTTGTTTCAAAACCTGATATCAGACGTGGCATTGCCAAGAGCACATTTGTAAGACAACGATCCAATCTCAACATGTATCAATGCCTGCCGGCGAAGTGGAACGAGTACAATGGGCGAGCGGTACGGACTTGGGCGAACACTTTCGATGGCTGGTCCCGAAGGGGTTCGTCGGACAACTTGCAGGCGGGACGATCTGAGATGACCACCGCAAGGGAGGTGCGGAATGCGACGCAACACCAGATTGGGTGAGCAACGTGCAGATAGGTGTCGATATCAAGCGGGTCGGTCTTGTACAAAATTGGTCCCACTTACCAACTCGTCTTTCACTGTAGTCCTTCTACCGCAATCGTCCATTTTCGATACTAACGGATTCTGACGGTCTACAGCTCTATCACAGTGCCTGGACTGGGCCAATTCCAGTTAGATTCTGGAATGTCTCGCTGTATTGGGGCAAGCCCATCCCATTCGACTACTCCCTGGTTCTTCATCCCCTTTGTTTTCGGTTCTCCGTCCATGGCCACCGTGATGTAAAAGCCAGTAGGGAGCCATTCAAGGTCAAGGGTGATGTCTATCGCTCCGCTGGCTATTTCGTCAGTTGGTGATCCCAGTACGCTGAAGAGAAACAGTCACCCACTTGTAATCGCTATTTTCTATCATCAACATGCTCTGAGGAATGCAAGGCAGAGTATCTCCTTTGACCAATCCCCAAGTCTAGGTAAGTGATTGGCCTATCCAGGGGAAATGTCGGACATTCATATGTTGTCCTGCAGAGTATGTCGGCTAGAGGATTTGTATTCTTGCTATTCTCGGCGAGACGACCATACATTTCGGATTGTCAATTCCTTTTGGGATTGCTGCGTGTTAAAGGATACCTTGTTGTAATTACACTGCCCATCAGTATGTCCTCCAGTGTGTCTGAGTAAAACTGATCTCTAGATTAGCACGCCTGAATTGTGCCTGTGATCGACACAACCCACAGGCTGGACTTTGATACCTCCGGTGCTATCTCCCATTCGCTCCATGCATCGCCCTCGGGAGTTAGACTTTGACGTTGAATGACATCCATCCGGGTAACATGACGCACGGCTATAACGTATCTTGGAAGTGTTCCCAGTCGATCCAACTGGTGAAATACTTAAACGTGACCGGACTTTGTCGTCGACTAGTCCCTGCAAAATAAAAAATTACGGCGCATTTAGGTAGCACGATACATTGAGGCATTGACTTTATCTAGAGTCCAACTTACGTCCTCCGATCGCAACTGCCATGCGTGGTCCTCACTCCCCAGACATGAGCCACATGACCAAACAGACCGACAGCGTTTCCAGTAATGACTTGAACTCTTGGTGATGTGGTAATTGAAACTGTACAGTACAGCGTGCGTGAATCAAAGACCTATATGAGGGAATGGAAGCCACTCGTCAGACGGCATGTCACCTTGCTCTCGAAGACACCTCACAGCTTCATACCATTCTAGGTACCCCGCCACATCCGGTGCAATCCTGTCGTTGATCGACCACTTCGTGCCGACAATGCCACCATAACCCATAAACAACATCCCTGCTGTGATGTGGATCGTCTCGTCCAAGAGAGCCTTGTCACCTGTCGCGGTTTGACATGTGGAGAGAAAGGCAGGCCAAACCATTGACAACAACATGATATCCAATATCTTCAAGTGACGTCGACTGGCAAGACACGGCCCACTATCAATTCATCCCGCAAATCTCCAAGCATGCAACAAGATCATATCGTCATGCTCGGACAAAGACTGGCCTGCAAGTGCGACGATGTGTTCGTTTCCCAAAAACTAGTAAAGGTAACTTACGGAAATGCAGTCTTGATTTCATCCACCAACGCCCGTAAACACGCCAGTTATGACTGGTCTTGGACGGAACCTCCATAAGCGAATCGAACTTGGAGGAACGTGAACGTCATACATCAAAGTGCGCATCAACGGAGACCTGGTCATACCAAACAACATCGTCTTTCTTCTCATGTGTGACCGTGCGATTGACCTCGCAGTCCTCACATATCTGAAGGTCATCTGGAAGCAAAATTATGTGGACAGCTTGTGCGAAATGGTAGGCAGTATTGATTAGTTGATGTAGGTAGCAGTCGAATACGTGAGACGCCCAGTCGATCTTTTGGAAGATCGTCGAACGATCTACATCTTTTGACAGCCGGCGCAACATCTCAGTTTGGCTCTGTTGTAAAATTCGCCATCGCGGTAGCTGCATGTCTTGACCATGGCTGAAACGGCGAGTGGGGCATAGTGAGGAGGAAGCGTGCAGCTAGTTGGTCTTTGGTACGATTTATGCGAGCTGCGAGATGATTGCCATCTGCAGTAGACTCGAACTAAGCATCCATTGAGGCCTCTCCACTTCAAAAGGCTCTACGAGCATGTTAGCAGAAGCAGCGAGCAGTCAATGGATGCGAATACGGACACGTGTTTCACCGGAAACCTATAACTCAGTTGATTCGGCATGCATCTCCAAGTTCTGCTGGCGCGAAGTAGACGACGACGAGTACAATAGGAGAACAGTATGGACTCGGGCGAATACTTTCGGTGGCTGGTCCCGAATGGGTTCATGGACAACGTGCAGCGCAAGGCGGGACGATCGGAGACGACCACTGCAATGGAGGTGCAGAATGCGATGCAGTGCCATGTTGGATGAGCAACGTGCAGATGAGTGTCAATAGCAAACCGTCGCTGGGACCGCTGTCGGGGATGACGTACAGGTCCATGAGAAACAACTCGTGCATGCATACGACGATTGGGGTCGATAGGCGATCGATGAGTGCTGCGTGCTGCTTGTGAGGTCCATTTCCTGTTCCAGTGATCGTCATTCAATATTCCTTGCAGCGCGTTTGCAAGACAGTAGTCCAGTCAGTTCCCATTCATCGTGAAGATGACATCTAGACCTGCCATTGACTTACATTGACAGGGCAGAGAAACTAGAGTATTCACCCTGCTTGAATGAAAACCTAGATGGGCAAGTTGTGAGTGATGCCACCATTTCCAATTCTAAATGGAGCCCATCATGCAAGTCAGACAATCTCATTGTTCGTGGTATGTTTGACTACTTACGGTCCTGTTACATCGGGCTGACTGGTTTGTGTTCTTAAAATGCTGAGATAACACCATCCCAGTAATCACCATGGGATGGTTAACGCAACTCCCCGGTAATCAAAGGCTCTGGTGGCTGGAGGGTGACCGGCATATGTAAGCTCGATGGAGCGAACCTGGAGAAGCACTTTGTGGCACTGCCTAAGATCTGAATCAATGTTCACAGGGCTATGAGGGTGGATGTTGGTGTGAACGAGTTTTCAAAAGGGAAGGGGAGAAGACACTGCACCCCAGAATCATGGACAAGCGTCTTCAGATAATGCTCCATCAAGACATCATAGATATGATACAGTTCTCCACTGGTATTATGAAATTGTATATCCGTTATGATCATGTTCAGGCTATGGCAAGGGTCGATTCCTCTTGTCACGGGTCACCTCCAAGTGAAGTAAACTCATTTTTGGACCCACAGCGATTCTAGCACACCTTGCTGCTGTCGTCTTCTCGTGAGAGCCCAATAGTCTACTGTCGGGTAGCTGGAAAGAGACACGCAATGCACCATGAAACCAACAACAGGGAAATAGTGTGGTGTTGATCATGGCTATTTCATCATCTTCGCACAGGAGATGATGATACCACATGAGTTCACACAGCCTCGAATCAGCTTCACATTGGTTCCGTTGATGCTTCCGAAACACCCATCTGAATGAATACATGCTTTGAATTGTGGTGATTAGAAGATAAGGAGGTCGATCACATAATATCATCTAAATCCTGTGTTGTCCCGTGGCAGCTTGATGTGTTCATTCTGGAGGCGTAGCCTGATGGAATACTCTCCATGGCATGGATACTGGATGATAAATAACCTGGCATACATCTTCTTGGAGCCACAACCTCCACTTTCAATTGTTCGATATCACAAAAGCTCACCTTTGTTTCCACCATTCATGTCACTGTCTGACTTGCAGTCTCTTTATCTGGACAACTATCTATGCAGTACGGTCACTCGTTGTAACACAATTAACAATTAGTCTAATGCACCAGTAACAGTCGCTAGCATCACCGCCATTGTATATGATTATAGTGAGTGATGCTATTGTGAGCATCATGATTCCAATTGTAACCTCAGAACCATAGTTCTCACCTTCTCAAGAGAGGTAACCCCTCCTTCATCCCCATTCCATGTCTGACAATGTGCAAAGCTAGACTACATTTGGGTGCGGAGTGGTCAACTACCACATAGAATTCCTTGACTAACTTCACTGGCACAGTGCCGACCTTGGACTGGGGTATCTACAATGTTTGTTATTGTATGTAAAGCGCTTCTGATCCTTTGGGCTGTTTGGCCAGCTTTTCCTTGATTGACTGTTCCAATAGGCTCGATATGTTGGTTTTTATTGGATTATGTGGGTGTATAGGCCTAGTATATTTTTGAGTGGCATGTTTAACCCTAATCCATTCTCAGGAATGCTGCACTCCGTACGTTCTGCGGCTCGGATAGAGTCTATCTACTCAACCAATATACTGGTAGTTGGAACTTCAATTGTTCCTGGCCCTTTGAAAGTCTGTTTGTTCAACTTCATTCCATACCTTCCAACTGTTAATGTACTCTATTCCGACAGGTGTGCGCACATATCTCAATTTTGTGGCAGGCCTTAGATCCCTAATAATCAAACAGATGTAAGTATCCATTTCCGCACATCTACGATGTGAAATGAAATGAGATTATCTCAAAGGTGAAGTCATGTATCAAGCAGACATTTGGTCATTTATAGTGTTCCTGTCTACTGCTGATTGTGAGTTACATCATCTGGCCACTTTTTCCTTTATGTTGATTTGGGCTATAGAGCTGATGATTCTACGTGTCTATGCAATGTGGAATCGATCCGGGACTATTCTCTCTGTCCTCATGTTACTTTTCATCATACAGACCATCATCACTGTCATTATGGATCGAATCTCTAGCAATCCCACCAATCTCTTAGGTATGTACCAAGTCGGATCCATCAATACAACGGTTACTAGTGATGTTTTTCTCAGTAACAATTGTTCAAGTTTTTGATCTTTCATCCTGCACTGCTTCATCCCGGATTGCCTCTTCGATCAGGAATTATCTTATCATCCCCCGATTGGTTCTTGGTGCTATGCTAGCAGCTCTCGCTGTGTTCCAAACCCTGTGGCAATCATTCCAGATGTACAAGGCAACGAAGCAATGGCAACCTAACCGCTACATGCAGAAACTGGTGCAGGACGGAATCCTCTATTTCATCGTGTACGTTGCCATGTTCCTTTCCTGTGCCCCCGGGATCTTTCCACATGAATACAATGACGAAAATGTTTCCCGCTAGTAATGTTTTTTATCACATCCTGCTCGACGGAGTAGACTTAACCAATGTGGCTCCTTTCATGGCCCTGGAAGCAACTACTTCTGTAATCTTTTACCTCCTCATTCCTCGGTTCGTTATCAGCATGCGGGAGCTGTATGACCGCGATATCCGTGGTCGCTTTCATATTGATACCGGGTTCGGCATGCAATCGAGATTGGATGCCGGACCTGACGCCACCGTGTCTGCAGTAGCATTTGCAGACGTCAACCGGGATCTCGGGGTGAAGAGTACAACGGGTAACTCAGGCGATCTCGAAGTGAGTAGAATGCACGGGCCAGGACTGAACGAAGGCAAGCCAGGGCCCAGTAGGGTTCAGGCATGAGAAATCAGAGAGCTGGAAGATGGAGGCGACTGGTATCTATATTTATTGGGTGTGATCCTGCGAAC
>JBBPKX010000778.1:0-12077 GCA_038089435.1 Boletus austroedulis | reverse complement strand
GAGTAAGCATTCACATCGTTTCCAAGGCCGTTCTTCTATCGACTTTTGCTTGGCAGTATGTCAGTCATTCAATACGTTTGATGCCATCCAACAAACTGTTTTCTCCGATTTGGAACATGGGTACTTCCGCTTCGTCACTTGTATCGCACGCCCGAATAATCCCGCAACAACGAGCCAGCTCGCAAGGGCATCCGAGTCGAATTCGATATCAAGGGAGTCACCGTGGCGTTAGCCGTCCTTCCGAGGATTTCGTCACGAACTTCAAGGGTTACACTGCAGCCGTCACGTTTGTGGTACATACCTGAATGACCGACAATGCGACAAGCGGGCAATGGTGTCACTGACAGACGATTGGTCTATTTACGGCTTTACCCCGCACGGGCTATCCCATGCGGGGGGTACCGGTGTCAAATACAGATGTGGCCGTACGCATTCGCCTACTTGGTCTTTTGGTGCTTACCCCAAATGACGCCAGCATGTCTCTTGTCTCTCTGACGAGATGAGGATACTGTCAGACAAGGTCTTGGGGCTAGCCACTGGTGCGTGCTATCGCTGTGACGGATGAACCCAGAAACAGATCCTCGCTTGCCAGCTTGGTCGAACTTCTCCAGACTTACTCATGATCGCCCTTGGCACCAATATCAATACCACGATAGGAATTGAATTGCGAGCAACTTGTGCTATGGGACCACCCTAGGGGATCGGCTATCACCCGCGGGAGTTGACGAAGAAAAAAGAGCACCACGCCCGTAGCACGGCGGATCAGGGGTGTACCAAGGATGGCACGAACGGACTGTCGGTCGTCTCCGGGATCATCTGCGCCAATATGTATGTATTCAATACTACTCACGTTCCCGTGCGCACCCTTCCCCCTGAACCCCATGCACGGTACGGTTCTTTTTTGTGCCCTGACCGGTGCCACCCCCCGTTAATCGGCGCAGGACTTGTTCTTCCCTCTTCCCGATCCTCCCCGCGTTTCCTCCTCTCACGCTTGACACGACGCACGGGGATTGTTGGGATGTAACCTTCATATCCCCGTCTGCAACTCTGCGACGGGGACCGTTGCGTCAGTCAATCGAATTTCACACCGCAGGAGGGGTGGACGACAAGACAAGACGTTCAAAGTAGACTCCCGTGCATCCAACTCGGCATGCGCGAGACTCTTGCTTTTGGCAGTGGAAAATAATCGTGCACGTGTGTTGGTCACCTTTTTCACACCGCAGGAGGGGTGGATAACAAGACAAGACGTTCAAAGTAGACTCCCGTGCATCCAACTCGGCATGCGCGAGACGCTCGCTTTTGGCAGTGCAAAATAGTCGCGCACGTGTGTTGGTCACCTTTGGCGCTACGTGAGGACGCTCTCAAGCTGTCCGCTCATCGTTATTCCGTCATATTTATCTCTGGGCAGCTCGGGTGCTTTTCATCCTGGACGCCATTGATTCTCAAGACTGGCCTGGTGTCATGCTCACCAGACCGCGGTACTCACACGACGTTGGTCACCTACACCCCCTGTTCATCGCTCTTTTTTCTTCGTCAACCCCCGAACCATAGGATAGGTCCCGAGCGGGTGATAGCCGATCCCCAAGGGCATGATCCCATAGCGGCTCGGGTGCTCTTCATCCTGCATGCCATTGATTCTCAAGACTGGCCTGGTGTCATGTTCACCAGAGACCGCGGTACTCGCACGACGTTGGTCACCAGATATAGACCATGAAGTGGGTACCGAAAAGGACAGACACGACAGTACCTGGATAGAGACCAACCCGACGTTGGAGCAAAGAAAGGAACTCGGAGCGGAAATACTAGTAGGTACACGACGACAAAGAAGGGACACGGGATCATACACGGGCACAGACCTCAGCGGGCTATCGTTCTGACACCTGACTAACAAAGCCACCGATGCATGAGGCGCAGCATTCAATGCCTATCTGCAACCCTGCGACGAGGGTCCGCGCTTCGAGTTTCAGACCGCAGGTCGTTTCATCCAAGTTGTAGGAGGGGTGGACGGCAAGACAACCCGGACCCCGCAACTCGTTACATGGCCAAAACAACAAGTCTACAAGTCGGCCATTATTTCGTTGCACATCGTATGCCGGTCTGCTTGGTGGTATGATGTACTTGACTCATGTCCGTGTCCTTCGGATCTCGATCTGCGGACTGACTCTACGTTGCGCATGACACTACGTAGGTGCATGCATACCATTATCATCAACGAAGGCACGGGTCCACTCGTGAGCGACATGTTCTACAAGACACGCACGCACACTCCAAAGTCCGTGGACCAACCACACAGCAAGAAACTCTATACCCAAGCGAACCCATCTGACCAGTAAAAGGTGCCATCGTCGCTACCATCGTCGTGCCAACCGACCGACCACCCAGACAAGCGCGCAGACGCATATCGGCACCAAGGCAATCCAAATGACAACGTCCCACAGCACACGCTTTCCAAATCGACGCCGTTGGAGGAGCCTTTCCTTGCGCTGGAGGAGCGGATCACGGGATGGTGATGGGGACCGTCCAGAATTGGAACGGCGTGGGGTGCTCGGAGGCGACGGTCGTGCCTGAGGGACAACAATCGAGAGGGGGCGACGGAAGTAATAGGTGATGATGTGTGCCAAGGCTAAAAGACCCGACACCACGGACGATTTGGTTTGTCTATTTCAAACGAGGAAGGAGACAACCCACCTGGTAACATGAACGCCCCGAAAACCGCTACAAATAGCATGGCATCGTCTAGAATACCTGCAATGCTCGGAGGTACTAGGCTGAGTGCAAAAATAACAATGACGATGAGTGACAGCGCGAGATCGGTACGTAGGAAGCGGTAGGCCGTTCCGTGCAAGGGAATCAGAGTGATGGACACGACGACGGATGGGATGGACAACACGAGGGTTGCAATGCGCAAGGCGAGTATGATGTTGTCCGACATGGTCGTAGCTGTCTTCTGTGGCAAGTCAGTCCATGTGTGCTCTTTTCTTGGTTGTCACCCACCGGAGCGCGAGGTGGCGGAACTATGAGCACGAGGGGTAAGATGAGAAGCGCTGCAAGCATAGTGGAAAACACGTTCAACAGCTGAAATGATCTCCCCCTTGTGTTCCTGGACGTAGGGGGGACGGGTGGAGTCCCTGCTGTCATAGAGGCGGACAGGGGGACCGTCATGGTAGTGGTACAAGCAAAAGCAATACTACCTGTAGAGCACGAGGAATGAGAACATGGACGCGAAGATGGATGTGGGGTACGGAACTGATTTCATTCCATAACAGGCCTCGTGGAGGCGAGCTCGGATGTGATAGCAAAGGGTAAGAACGCGATAGTGCAACCAACCACGCCAAATATGAAGCTACAGAGAGACAAGTCGTGTACACGACAGACTTGGAGTCTAGGGACCTAGGGAGGGAGAGCACAAACACAAGGATAGAGAGCGCGATTGAAACATTCAGGGTGGAGAGTGAGGGGGCTAGTTCTGATATGTCGAGCAGGAGCGCGGCGTGTACGGAATCTGTCGGTGGGTGATCAGCAGTGCCCGGACGAGTGCAGCGGCAAACCGACCCCGTAGATACATGGCAGCCAATAAAAGCTTGAACAGACCACTGATGATGGTAAACGTGTAGCGTGCGGTGCCATGCGTCAGGACACGACGACGACGACGTGCGAATATATGAACAAGAATGCCCTCCGTGCATGACTTGCGCAGGTAACGACCCAGAAGGAACCAGAGCTGACGACAAAAGGCAGAAAGAACCGCAGCCACGGCGAGTGCGATGAGGCCATGTTTCAGCGAGGTACTGCCAATATCGGGGGTATATATGGCGCCGAGCCTGAGATAAGGGGAGAGGAGGTAGAGAAACACGACCGAGGGAGAGAGTTGGTTTGCTCCTGGTTGTGGCTCGTCGTCGTCGTCGTCCTCATCGTCGTCCGTCGTGTATTCTTCGGATGGGTCACGCTCGTCGGTGTCTGGGAGAAGTACGAGACGTGAGGTCGAGTCGGTGCTGGCGGACATTCGGGGTGGAGGGAGACCTGCCGTGCGACTTTGTGGCAACCACGATGCGCAGGCGAGCAACTCGGACCGCGGAGAAATGGCAGTTGGCCATTCTGAAGAAGCTGCAATCAGAGTCGGGCAATCCCACCGAAGAACAGCGCTCGGCGGTCGCAGCGGAGACTGGCCTGTGTGTAGCAGCCTTGACCGTCGTGCAAGCTGACCTCGTCGTTTTCTAGCGACGAAAAGTGGGTCAGGAAGTGGTTCACCCGCCAACGAAACAGGACTCGCAACAGGAAAGTCGAGGGGCACGCGCGCTCTGCAGCCGTCCCGACGTTCAGGTTGCAGCTGTCCTCGGCCCCATCACAGAACACGACGCTCGTCTCCTACTCCAGGGATCCGCTCTGCAATCGTTACCCCGACTTTTCTCAATTCTTTCGCGCCGACGTACACGAGCGGTATCACACGTTCGAACTGTCGGACCAGGCCAGCCTTGCGGGCCATCCAAACCAGGCCCCGCATGTCCATCCTCGCCAGCTCCCCATCGGTGCATGGGCGAACCTATACCCTTGTCCGGTCGCGTTCTCCGTGAGACTGGCGGATCTCTTTGAACACCTTCGATATCCCGTTTTTCCTGTCGTAGACTTGGGACAACACATTCTCATCTAGGGGACATGTCTTTTCATTTCCATCATCACTGTCGTCCTGTATTTTATCTGACATTTGTAAACAAAGACTCGTCATGACTGCCGATGCCAGATCGATGACCCAAGCTATACTTGCAAAGCTCGGTCCCCGATGCGGCCCAGAGACAGATGCCCTCTTTCTCCTCGACGACTTGGAGTGCAGCGATACGTTGTTTGAACGGACGTCCGAATGCTGCTTGAGCATCCGGACCTGCTGTGGAGAGAGGAGATCCGCCTGTCATGAGAGACCAGAGTCGGATAATGTTGTCTTGGCCAGCGGCAAACATGAATTTTCGGTGCGGATCAGTTACGACGGGCTAAAGGCAAGCGAGTTCGCTTAGAACGGATCAGGGAAGCGGTGGACAACCGACCAGTCTGATCGTGTACGAGTTGAAATTGCCGGTGAAGGTCATCGAAGGGGATGTGATGGGAAAGCGTAGATCGAATGTCGAGATCTAGGATCTGGTTTCAGTGGGACTGTGTACCGGTCGACCAACACGCTTACTCCGCCGTCGATGAAGCTCACGAGAAGTTGGTGGTCGGGTAGGAGTTCGAGGCTTGTGACCGACGGGCGTCGAGAAAGAGTATCAAAGAGGGGATAACCATGACAAGTCTGGAGGCGGGTGTCGAATCGGATGATGCTACCATTACGAAGGCCGGTATAGAGAGAGTTCTGGACGGGGGTCAAACACGATGATGACAACCGATGGGTTCGAACCTCGGATTGAGCAAGTGCAAACACGTCACTTTTAGTGGGAAGGCGTTGCAGGGATGTGCCGACTGCAATGTCGTCGATCACGACGGCCTGCTTGTTCGCTCCTGATGGTGAGTCAGCGAAAGGAGGGGAGGAGCTATTTACATGCGAGTACCGAGGGCGAGGCGAGCGCCGTGTAGATCAGACGTCCAGACGTCGTGTATGTGGTTGCTGAGCTTCGAGACGTGGATGCTACGTTGCATGAGTGGGTGGAGAAAGGGGAGGGGTGTATGCTCACCCCTGTAGAGGGGAATCGAGGGGGATGTAAAGGATTCTGGCTTCTGGGCCGAACGAGGTAGCGCTGGGCCATGGTTAGTCCAAGGATGGCAGAGAGAGTAGATGACCGACACGCATATCGTGGTGGATAGTACGATGGAGGACACCTGGGGGACGTTGAGAGGGGAGGGGGAGAGAGGGGAACGACGGACCTCGGAGGAGAGACAGTATTGGCGCTGCCAACTGTCTGTGGACTCGGACGAGTGGATCCAGCCGAGCGAATCTCCAGCGAATCTCCACACGCGTCCGCCGTGAGAGAGGGTCTTTTTGAGAGTCAACGTAAGTTGGTTACAGTCGCGAGGAAACGCGCCTGGAAGGCAGAGACAGGGCCTTGGAGGGGGATGGACGACCGTGTGGCCTTGTCGGTGAGCGAGAATTGGGCAGCGAGTATCTGGCTGTGGAGCATGAACCAGCGTCTCGAGGACATGGACGACCTACTGAGCGAGGGCGTCCTTGCGTGCGGTGCGGGTGACGGCGCCAAGGTCGGCGAGGAGGTGGTGGGGCATTCTCACGAACGAGATAATGGCTCGACGACCGTCGCCGTCGCCGTCACCGTCGTTTCTCTCTTCGTTTCCTGACTACCGTCGCGCTCGCTGACCGTTGGACATGGACCTCTCCCTGCTCGCGACCAGCAACCGGACGGAAACATGTTTCGTGTCTCGGGAAATCGCGGCGAGCGCAGATGAAACCCCTTCATCGTCTTCTGAGCCCTCTTCGTCCGCTCTCTCTACCTTGGTCGTAACCATGGACGGCCATGAAGAGGACGACCCACTCAGTTACCATTCGGATTTCGACTACTACTACACACAATCCTTCTCTGACCAGTCCGATCCTGAATCAGACCCTTCTCCTCCCCCCCCTCTCGTCAGCACAACCCCGTACAGCTCCCTCTACGACCCCCTCGTCACCGTCGAACCAGGTTCATCTCCACATTCGATGCGCAGCGTCAGCGTCCCCCGCCAGCCGCCGACTCTCCTGGACTCCCCGAACCGCGACTCGCCTCGCGACGGGTGGCGTGCCGTGCCTGAGAAGCAGCGCGGTATAGACGGTCGTTACTCGGCTCGCCCACCAGACTACTACTCTTCTTCTTCTTCTTCATCTTCGGACGACGACGCGGACAACCACACAGCCTATTACAGCCTTGATGGCACATCGTCGCGTTCTCACTCGCGTACTCGCTCCCGCCGCGGCGGCGGTTCAGACGATGACGTTCCCTTGGCGCAGCGGGTGCCCACCGCACTGACCGCTCAAAAATCGATCCGAAAACAGCTTCGCGACGAACGCCAGCAACGGCGCCTCGAACGCGCAAAGAGTTCCCGAAAAGCTGCAGATCCCCCTCTACCCCCCCGTCCCACAGAACCACTCTCCCCCACAGCCCTTCCGGCAAGGTTTCGAAAGCGCTCCATGTCTGCCGCACCCGCACCCGCACCCGCTTCCACTTCCAGAACCTTGCATGTCGAGCCCTTTCCAGTAGAAGATTTGACCAGGAAGCTCATGACCCTGCAGTCGACTTCCCGCATACCACCTGCCACTGCCCCCAACGTCTCTTCCCGGAGGCACGGCTATGGCAGCGGTCTCTCTCGTAGCCCGTCTCGAGGCAGACCTACCGATCATGTAGCCTACTTGCAACAAAAGACTTCGAGAGCCCCCTCACAGGACAGACCTCTGAGATCCATGCGCTCTTTCCACCGACCCGACGGAAGACACTCTGAAACACAGCGATCTCCTACAGACCAGGCGGCAACCCCACGGGCAGGACACAGCACGACAGCCACCACCTCCAGTCGCACCACACGTGCCGGGCGTGACGTTTCCACGGGCCATGATCAGCATGCCAAGTCCACTCGCGTCAGCGAGGACAGTCGAAAGCCTTCGGCGACCATCCCTCGACCATCTACCGACAGGGAAAGCGACCTTGCACCGCGGGCGGTGCAACGACCACCTGTTCCTCCATTGCCAATCTCCGACCCCACCCCTCCACAACTCTCGTCCAGAACGCCAGTACCAGTGGTACAGCAAAGAATCTTTATTGGAGACATGCAACGCTTTGCCATGGTAGAGATCGCACCTGCTACGAACGCTAGGGATGTAATAGATGCGGTAGCAAGGCAGGGCATGTTGGACAGATCGGGACCATGGATGGTATTCGAGATGGCCCAGGATTATGGCATGGGTATGACTCTTTCATTCATGATCCCACCGAAATTGACCTGAACCACAGAACGGCCTGTACGAGACTACGAGCTCTTGTCAGATGTCTCAGCTTCGTGGAACAAGGACAAGCTACTAAATACTTTCGTCATCAAGCAAACCCCTCTTGCACACCCATTGGGTCGTTCGGTCAGTCGTTTCTAATTGTCAAACGGGACAAACATGCTCACCGAACCAATGCAGGCCATACCTACCAGCTCCCCTACCCATCGTGGCTGGGTTGAATGGGAGAGTAAACGAGGAAAATGGAGCAAACGTTGGATGGAACTTCGCGAACACGGCTTGTGGTTATCGAAGCGAGACACGGTAACATGGATGCCACAAACCTGACCAGGCCATATTACTCACCCAATGTTCTAGGGCAAAGACGAAGTCTTTTTGTGTTCGCTATCCAACTTTGATGCCTATCTTGTCACGCGGAAACACAAGTCACCCAAGGCATTCGTGTTTGCCATCAAATCTACCGACCACCTTTCGTTGTTTGAAAATGCTGCCGATTATCTCCATGTATTCTCCTGCAATCCCAAGGACGGCGATAGCTGGATGCAGGCCATACTCGTCGCTCGTGTAAGCATCGTTAGACGTCTCTCGAGAGTGACACACTCATATGCTCCTAGTCGTATGTTCTCTACCAGGAGCGCAACGTGCTCTTTACCAAAACCGGGGAAGTACTCTCCCAAGCTAAACCACTTACCCGTACCCGAACCAGAAAACAGTCCGTGTCTAGTCGGCCTGCTCAACCTCTAGTCAAGCCCGTCGTCAATATTGCGTTTGAGCCTGGTTCTCTTTTGGCTAAACGGAAAGAGGTGGCACAAATATAATAATGTATCGTGCTCGGTCATATAACTTTGGCTATTGTTTTATCGCGACATGGCCTATGGACCATGCTTGTGTCTATTGTATTTACGCAATATATTGTAGATGGACGAGACAAATTATCAAATGCGTGTGCGGATCGAGTATTGCAACAAAACGAGTGCAAGGTCAGGCAGACGTCTTCTGTTTCTTTTTGGCTGGCCCATCGTCACCGCCTTCCTTGGCTTTAGGCTCCTTGACTTTGGGCTTGGGTCTAGGCTTAGGTTTTGGCTTTTCATCACCATCAACGTCCATGGCGTCGTTCTCAGCGTCGCTCTTTGGTTTAGCCTTGACTTTGGGTTTCGTAGGCTTCTTCTTCGGTGCGTCTTCTGCATCGCTCCCTTCAGCCTGTGCCTTGGCCTTTTTCTTGGTAAGCTTCTTCTTTCCGTCTTTCGCAGCCTTGGCCATCTCCCGATCGCCACTCGCGTCCGACGCCGTGACGCCACCTCCCGATTCAGAGTCGCTCTCGCTAGGCGACCCCTCGTCGCTTGATGACGCCTGGAAATCCTCGTCTAACACGCATCAGCACAAGCTCACGATCACGATCACGATCGCGCAGCACGCACCTTCCTCACTATCATCCTCGTCCCCACCGAGCCGAGGCTTGGGTCGTTCGTCACCACTACTCGCCACGCTCTGCATCTCCTCGTCCGAATCGCCGCCGCCAGCGGCCATCATCATATCCACGTCCGCCACCATCTCGTTCTTGATCTTGACCTTTTTCTCCTTGAGGAACGTTTCGACAGGTTCGTGTTCCTCCTTGTTGATCGAGGTGAACGTGTACTCGGGGCCGCTCTTGGTCACGATCTTGAGATCAAACGTACGTGCGGCACTGGCGCCCATGCTCGCACCTACGCGCGAAAAGACGCATTGGTGAATGTCGGAGAGCTCGACGAGCGTGGGCTGTTTGGAGACGAAGAAGATGTACTTTTCGAGCATGAAGAGGTCGCCTTGGACGGCTTTGAGATTGGCCTTGATGCCTGGATGGCCGTCGCGGCTGCGATGCGCATACGGTCGTATCAAACAGTCGATGCGAGGTGGGGGACGTGTTACCTTTGGAACGTGCCAGAACCAATGATTTTCTTCTTTGATAGGGCGCGGAAGACGCCTGAGACGACTTCGAACGTAGGGTCTTCATAATTCTTTTTCAGTCTGTCGTATTTTGCAATCTCTTCTCTGGTGTCACTCCGTCAGAAGCTGGAATAATGGAATACCCAGGAACGCACTCGGACATGTTTAGTTCTGCAGTCGTCTCTTCCTCTCGTGCAAATTGCATTACCAGATATTGGTACCTGGTCTGACCTTGTCTGATCGGCGTGCTAAGCCCAAGCTGCCCATGGTTGGAACATCGCATCGGAAGGAGCAAGGAATGCTCACGATGAAGAGGACGTGTAGATCATCCTTTGGTAGCAAGAATAGCCTTGAGATACTAGAATAGAGAATTTTGTAATCGTATGTCTTGCCGCGAAGTCGTAAAAAGTCGAGAAACATATCCACGTCGTAACGTCCACGAGGTGTGAGTACGAGGACCTCCTCGAAACTCAGAACCAGATCGCCAGATACTTGTCCGATTTCGGCCTTGTCTTTGATGGCGTCATGGAAGGCTTGAGCTGCGCTGACTTCCTCGCCGTCCTCGTCCTCGGCATCCGACTTTTGAGAGCCTGCGTCTGAACTACGAAGTTTCGTGTGGGTACCAGGAACGTAGAAGCGAATCTCGACCATCTCGTCTGGTGCATTTTTTGAGGCCTTTTTACCGGCCGAAGAGGGCACGAATTCGAGGGATACCTCTGTCTTCCCAGCAATGTTGGAATTCGCCACCTGCTTCAGAGGCAGCTCAAAGGCAGTCTTATTTGACACTAGGAAAGCGAGATCTTGTCCTAAGCCAAAGATGAGAACCAGCACACCATCCCACACGTCTTTGACGGCAAACCTTGAATATCGGTGACACCCCAGTTCCACCCTTTGAACGTCACATCCTTGACCTCCAACGTCACCCCAAAGTGTTGCTTGAGTACACCCGCGAGTTTGTCATGGTCCTGGGTGCAAGCGCCGTCCGTGAACACGCCTGCCGCTTCGCACAGCCAACATCAACACACCTCGCGCACGAAACCGTCAAATGTTTCTCTCCGTCTGTCTTTGAGCCCGACTCTGAGTTGAAAGTTTCGCGCGACGCGAAACCACTGGGCCCATTTGATCTCGTCTGCGGGTATCGCTGTCACTGCTTCGTTTTCTTCGCCTTTCCAGGCGATGCCGCTCCCCGCGAGTCGTAGTTCTAGTTGTGTGGCCCCGTGAGTCTACGAGAGGGGTGTTTTTGTAGAGAATGAGGAACGGGACTTACTGCCGACTTCTGTGGATAGGTCGTGATAGATGCGGTCGAATTGGGTCGTGGCCATGATGGACGTGGATCGTGAGGTGGGTCGGTCGAGTCTTGGCGTCGCGCGTTTGGATGTGTCATCAGAGGTTTCAGTACTTGCAAGTCACTCGTTTATCCGACGAGCTATGGCACTTGCCACTGTCGCCCCATCCACCGACGACACGGCAGACAGCCCCAGATAGTAGTTGCCAGATCCCAACAAAAGTTACCTTGTCGTCTGCACTACAACAGCTCAAGCAACGGCTCATCCTTGTTTGCGCTATGATCATACTGACTCGTTTCACAAGGTTCAAATTCGTCGCCTTCGTCCTCTGGTGTAGCCATAAGCGCAGCAGTGTGCTCGTTGCACGCGTTACCTTGGATACCTCCGGTATGTAGCAATTCATTCGACTTCAAGTTCCCGCGGTCCGGTCGAATGCTTGTGGTCTGCCACCATCCCCTCGGACATCGCACCACAATGGGAGCGGGCGCCGTGACACCCCCTCATGTAGTTGACCAAGGAACAGCTGCTCTTCGTATTACCAGTGCTTGTCAAGCATTCTCACATCTAACGATTACCTCGCATACACTTGTGCAGCCATCACCGTCGACCAAGTCCTCTTTATTAAACAGGGGACGCAAATGCATCTAGGGCTAGCGTACACGGTTTCGCAGCCGACTTGTTGAGCGCGGTACTCACCATGATCGAAGGCGCGGACACACCTCCCATGTGTTGCTCACATTCGCATTTGAACTAGGTGCGATGCGCGTGATCATCGTGGCACGTCAGGCGTTGACATCAGTGTATCAACAGGTTCTTTGGCATCTTGTCGCCGTCCCTCGAAGAATCCGAGTAATACCAACTTTGATCAATACATCTTTGAGAGTTGATGCGGTGCGTCCCCGAAGGTGGTGCGCACAGGTTCGTCGTACATGGCACACCAGCGACCCCCCTGTCGACGT
>JBBPKX010000776.1:0-12122 GCA_038089435.1 Boletus austroedulis | reverse complement strand
ATAGCAACACCTTTACTTCTATTGCTTTCAGGAACAGAAGAAATGGGTTGACTGGCTCACCATCACCCAGTTTTCCTATAACAGCAAACAACATTCTGCAATGTGATTTTCCCCCTTCCATGTCACTTGCACTTACCAGCCATGCATGGACTTCAAATCCCATGCTGTAACAGTGTCATATCCCTGATTTCTGCGAAGTCCATCTCCAGTCATCTCCGGTCATCCAGATGTTGCAATGGTCCTTAGGGTTCTGGACTTCATCAGAGTTGGGCACTCTGGACGGTACTGTTTATATTCTCTCCTTTTGTTCTAGTTCAACTTCGTAAGTCTGTATTACACCTTTAGTCAGCTTAGTCAGTATTCTGATATTCTCCATCCTCCGACTTATTCATTGCTGTACACATAGCCCTCGCTTAACCTTTGACCCTAGTAGTTTCCAGTCTGGAGTTGTCACTGGACATTAGTATATAAACTCCTATAGTTTCTCCATTGTACTTTAGTTTGAATATCAAATAAGTCACCTCCTAGCTTGAGTCTGACTAGTCTCTGTTTCTACTCTCTCTCTACTCTAAATATGAGGACCAGGGACTTGACAAGGGCATGACACATATGTCCTGCACCAACATCCTCACCCCTCTGTATCTCTGTATCTCTGTCTCTGTACCCCTGGTCAACCCTAGTCGACACCTCTGTCCCTTTCATTCCCCTCTGCCGGACTTGAGCCCAGAGGACCAGACTTGACAAATAGTGCCAGCTGCCAAGGATTTCACAAACAGGATGCAGGAAGTTTGGAAAGAAATGAAGTGCAATTTAGAGGTCACCAAATGACATATAAAGGAACAAGCAGATAAATGGAGATTGGAAGCCCCCCCATAGAAGAAAGAAGATAGGGTTTGGCTTTCAACCAAAAATCTAAAGCTTACCAGAGCATCTAAGAAGTTCACAGAATGATGGCTGGGTCCATACATCATCATCCACCTCATTGGATCAAATGCAGTGGAGCTGCAACTCTCCAGGACAATGCATATCCACCCAGTGGTCAATACCTCCAGAGTGAAACCTTACAAAGAGCATATGGAAAGTCAAATGGCCATTTGGCCCAGACTGGTCATTGTAATGGAGGACAGAGAGAATAAATGGAAGGTGGATTACATCATGGATAGTCAATGGTCACACAATCAACTCCAATACCTGGTGCATTAGAAGGGGTATCCAGAAGAGGAACAGACATGGGAGACAGAGGATAATCTGAAGCATGCATCACAGGCTGTTGCAGACTTCCATGCCTGCCAGCTGAATGCCCCATGGAAACTCTATGTCTGTTATGACCTGGCTTCCTCAGGCTATTCTATACTCTGGGGTTCTCTAGTTAAAGGGCTTGGAGGGGGTGTGCTGAAGAAATATAAATGGAGTTGCACTCAACCAGAAGATCAAGTAGGAAAAAGGGGGTAGAAGGTGGGAGCGAGTGTAAAGCTCATTCCAAGGGGTTCACACAGGTTGAATGAGGTGAGAAGGGGTAGCTTGACTATGCCAGGTGTATGAATCAAGGAATCTGGACTGTGTCCAGTTCAAATGCAGATTATTTGGTCAAGGACAAGGACTGAATATGATGATGACAAAGGGAAATGAAAACAATAAAGTGGCAAGAGATTTGAGATCAGAGAAATTGAGGTGGATGAGCACAAGATGAGATTCAGAGATCCCTACACAAGATTTTATAGTCTGGGAATTCCTAGGACTCTACACTGCAGATCCCAATGCCATAATATAACTAAAAGAAATAATCTAACAACAAGATGAATCTCAATCTCTAAGTCTTTCTCCAAGTTCCCCAATGCCAAACAAATTCATAAAAGGTTAAACAAAATGGACAAACACAAACTGTGGGGTAAAAATGCTTTCCAGTGCATCTGACCACAGATGGATAATGTGAATAACTGGATGAGAACATGGATACATACAGATAAAGATGGACCTTGACCAGATGAGAACACAGATACATACGGATAAAGATGGACCTTGACTGAATAGACATGGGACATAATGGACTGCTTGTACAATGCTTGAAGACAACTATTAACAATAGGAAAGTGGCCTAGATGACTGGCTGTGAATGTAGGGAACTGTGGGTTCTTACATTTGTGGGGGACTTAGATACTAACTGTTTCCAGTCAGTCATGTGACTCAGCTACTTGTGGACCTTGAATCACAATACATCCACATTTCACTAAGTCACATCCACATCTCTTCCTCACTTCAACTCTCTCTCTCCCTTTCCATAGCCATGTCATCTTTTACTGACATTCTTGCATTTACCCAACCACCAGCAGAGGACAACCCAAAAATGATTATGTGAAACAAGCTGGTGGATGCCAGTGAGAAGGTTCTCATTGTTGCAAAGGTTGTACCAGATGATAAGGAGTCATTGGAGGAAGAGCAGGAAGTGTGGATCAAGGAATGGAATAGTGCCTTGGTGCATAACTAACTAGTTGTGCCTTGTTCATCACTAATTTGGCTCCAAGAATGAACTACTCACATGACTCTGGAAGGCACATGAGCTTGGACTCAAACTACAAGTCAAGGGGCATGTGGCCGAAACAATGAAGCAGATGAACCTGCTAGTCAAGAAGTGGGTGGCTGACACCAAGTTTCATCACAAGCAAGCTGAGGAACATGCATATAAGGAGCAAGAATGCAAGGAGTGAGAGTATAAGGAGCAAGAATGTAAGGAATGTGAGCAGATTGAATGGGAAGGGGGTGAATGGATTGAATGAGAGTGGGTGGAACATGAGAAAACCAAGTGCGAGGAGGAACATGCTGGTATGACTGAACCAGTGACTGAAGAAGGCATGAAATCCAATGATGTCCCAGCTGTCACTCCAACAACCACAACAGTGACATCTGGTGATGACTCCAGTCTGTGAAAGCTGACCATATTCATCCAGGTACTGGCTAGGATGAAGGTGAGTACAAGTGATGGAACATGTATGGCAACTAATGATCAATAGTGTGGACATGTGATCAAAGACAACAAGGATGAGTGCAACAAAGAAGAGACCTGTCCAACTAAGAAGGCTACATCTGGTCCTTGCATGGTGATGCACAAGGTACTGTGCAGTGCATGCATGGGTTGCACAGAGCCATGCTGAGGTCCAGAAAACTGGATGTGCAACCAATGCATGAAGTTGAAGGCTAAGTGCAGCAAGTCAATGGGTCAATTACAAGGCACAAAGGTCAAAGATACTGGGGCAACAGATAAGAAGGGAAAAGGGAAGGTGCCAGGTACATGGTTGAATGATTGCTCTTGTGGTGTTCTCATCCACCAGCAGCTCATCCAGTACATATGTGTCATGATATGATTGTCCTAGACGATTTGGATGAAGAGGAAGAAGAAGAAGATGTGGTACCAGAGAGGGCAGGGCCGTCCAAACTGGCACCCAAGTCCCAAGTCACACAGCAAGTTATCAAAGCCAGGATATGTGCAACCAAGTGACTCAAGGTGAAGATCCAGAAGATCCAAGCATGGATCAAGGCAGCTGAAGCAGAGATGGCAGAGATGGAGGCAGAGATAGCAGACCAGATGGCAGACCTGGCACTCATCAAGGCAGTGCTGGGGATGTGAGGGAAGTAGTCCAAGTCACATATGTAGTCCTGGCATCATGTACTTGTAATCCAATCGCATGTCTGTGTCCAATCTGGCAGATCCCTAAGTAAAAAGAAAATATGATAAGTAAAAGAAGGGAGTTGATAAGTCAAATGACAAAGGTAGCAACACTGTTTTGTGAGTTTCCACTCATCTTGTTTTCTTCAACTTCTTTCTGCAACTTTTCCTGTATGGATCCTAAGATGATCAATACCAGATTGCATGGAACAATACTGGATCTCAAGAAATAAACATTTAAAGTGCATGTGTCTTGTTCACATGTTCAAAATAAAATTAGTAAGTAATGAATTCGTCAAGACATACAGAGAGTGTAGGACATCTTTATTTTTCTTTTAGCTTTTTGTTCATTTTTGTCTTTTGGTTTTGTAGTAGTTCTTGTGTTTTTATTCATAGAGGATGAGATAAGAGAAGGAGGGTCTAAACAATATAATTGTCTCTTTTGTTGTTTTTCAGTGATATTGAGAGGTATCAAGACACTGGACAAAAACTGGGATTGAAACAGATACACCAGATGAAATCCAGGATTGAAATGGATATGTAGTGGATAGTTCAAAGTGAAATGAAACAAAGGATAGATGAGGTCCTTGTTGGATTAGTCATCAATGACCTCTCCATCCTCATCTTGTATATCCTCTTCTGTGTTGAATTCATCAAGTTTGTTGTTGTCTAATCTGGTCAGGTCTGTGACTGGAATGGAGATCTTGGTTCTAGGGAAATAAGGAAGTAGTTGAAATGCAGCATAATGTAGTTTTGAAATAGAACCACCCAACTCTGCCAGCAGGTATAATCCTCTAGTAGTCCTATGAAGGACCACCATTGAACCAAGGTAGCATGGCTTTGTCTTCTGGTTTAACTCTTTCTTGATCTGGATATTCTGGACCAAGATGAGATCACCTTGATTGAAATTTTGAGTATGAATACAGTTCTTGAAATATGCCTTGAATTGCTTCAAGGATGCAAACTGAGAGTGAAGGACATTTTGGCAGATAGTCTGAATGTCCTCCTGTCATTTCTGGAGTTGGCATGCATGCCATGTGATCAGGGAGGATCTAGATTGAGGGTCAGTTTTGGATGTGGGTACAAGGAAGGTAGCTTTGACGAGATCAAAAGGAAAGAGTAGCTTGACACCATGTATCATGAAATAAGGAGAGAGTCCAGTCAATTTCAAGATAGTAACTTGTTCTGCTCAAAAAATGGAGTGTGTGGTTAATGGCCAGTACACCTCCCCTCCCAGGGTACTTTTGACAATGGCCTCCCAGATATTGTAGTGACACTGTTCGACAATGCCATTTGCCTGCGAGTTGTAGGGAGAAATCTGGATATGCTGGATTCCATACTGGTTTGCAAGAATATCAAGAGCTTGAATAAAGGCAGAACCATTGTCAGTAATGAGCTCAGATATAGCTCCCCAACAGCAAAGAATATCTTTGAAAATAAAAGAAGTGAGAGAGGAAGCATTCTCCAACTGGAGCATATGCCATTCCAGATATGCAGTGAGTGTGCACCAAGCTTGAACTATGAATTGGTAACCACCCAATCATGGCATAACCATGGTATTGATATGGGCCTTGTGAAAGAGACCACTGATCACTGGGACAGTTGGTGGTATGTGGAGTTTTTGAGTCTGCCAGATTTGACATTCATGGCAGGTTTTGATGTACCACTTGATGTTGTTGACCAACATGGGCCACCAGAAGCACAGGAGTAAACATGAACAGACAGAGAAGACACCTTTGTGCCCAAGGTCATCATGAGTCTCTTTAATGAGTCTATATCATCATCTGAGTGGAATGACAAGCTGGTGGCATCCATGCAGTTCTCAATGGTATAGGGAATTGTTGAGGACAAAGAAACAAGTAGCAGCATTGACAAAGGATTGGTAGTCTGAATCAGAAAGGTCAGGAAGACGGGTGTTGGAGACAAGGAAGTCCCAGATCCAGTCAATCCAGACATCCTTCATGATTGCTTTGGATGACCAAGAGAGTACAGGATTGTTGGTATCAGGATCTGAATCTGCAAGCAAGAACATGGACATGATATGGGGAGAATGAGGAGAAAATAATGGAGAATGTGAGAGGTGAGCAAGAGAACCAGGCACAAAAAGGTGATCATTCAAGAGGTAGATAGCAAAGAAATAAGTTTGATTGAGCCAATCCTCAAAGTCATCATCTTCAGGGGGGTCATCATCAGATGGTGGACAATGAGACAGTCTGTCAGCTCCTGTGTGACAAGTAGCTGGAACATGGACAAGACAGAAAGTAAACAAGAGAATACCCATGATCCACTGGTTAATGGTCACATTGGGCTGGAGATCAGGATTATTGATCATCCCTTTGATGTATCTCACATCCATCTCCACTGTGAAATTAGAAATGCCAAAAACAAAAACATGAACCACACAGAGAGCACAGAATAGTCCATATAATTCCAATTTTGCCTGAGAGTAACAACTCTTGACTTCTGTCAAACTGATAGAACCAAAATGATTTGAATAATGCTTGCCATTGTCTCCCTCCTGAGACAGGATGTATCTGACCACAATCATGGATGTGTCAATGGCCAGGATCACCTCCCAGCCAGATTTGTAATCCAGGTGCCAGAGAGTGGGAGAATTGCAGATAGCATCCTTGAGACACTGCATGACAAGCTTTTGTAGCTCCTCCCATTCAAAGAGGACATCTTTTTGAGTAAGGTTAACAAGAGGATGGGCAATAGAGGCAAAATCATGGATAAAAATGTGGAGTACACCACAGATACCAAGAAAACCATGGACATGGGTGAGATTTTGGCACTTGGGCCAGTCTCAAATCTTTTGTACCTTGTCCTCATAAGGGACATGACCCTCAAACATGCACTTGTGACTGACAATGGTTGCATCTGGTGCAGCAAGGACAAACTTTTTGGCAGATATGGTAGCACTGATGTTTTGAAGGTGCTGAAGGATGTGGTGGACAACTTGAAGGTGCTCCCAAATGAAGTGTCAAATCCCTGAGTTGTCTGGAATGGTCTCATATAAGCCATCCAGATGCTGATAACAGGTTAGCACAGATTTGACCAGAAGGTCATCAATAAACAGATAGGTAAAATGAGGGATTTCATTCTGAAGGATGAATGACATGTCAGCTTGATAAATTTGTACTACATTTGTGTATCCCATAGGGATGGTGGTGATGCAGTGAGGACCCATCAGACAGTTGAAAGTCGTCAGGTTGTGAGAATCTGGATGAAGTGGGTGCTGGTCATAGCCAGTGAATAGGTCCATCATCCCATACACTGTGTAACTGGCAAAGGATTCTGTGAAGTGCTTGACAAATAGGAAAACAGACAAGTCACAGATAGTGACCACATTGAGTGGTTGGAGATTGTGTACAAGGCAAAGGGATTTGCCATCCTGTTTGAGGACACAAAACCAGCAAGAGCGATAGGCAGTAGTGGAGGGCTTGTATACTCTGGATGCAATCCAGTCCTTGATAATCTGTATAGTATCAGCCCACATTGCAGGAGGGACAGGAATGTTTTGGAGCACCCATGGTGTATGGGGCATGGTTGGAATTTTAACAGGAGGGAAGTAATGCTTGTCTAGGTGACTGTGTTCAGTCAGTACCCAAGCAAATGCATTTTCATGTTCACAGATGATCCAATGAATAAGCTTGACTTCTTCAGGCCAAAGCCAATTTGTGGGATCCAGATCTAACTTGTCAGTGCATTCTTGTGTGAAATGAAGTCTGGGAACAAAATCAGAAGGATTGGTAGGTAGATCAGTGAGTTTGGTGAGTGGATCGTCTGGAAGAGTCCAGGTAATCTGAAACTCTTCATCAACTGAAGCAACAACAGAATGAATCTTCTTTACAACAGGCTTGTCGGCCAGTGTGTAAAAAGAGGTATCATCTGAATAAACAGAAGAAAGAGCAGAAAGCACCCCCAAAAACAAAACAGACTGAGTCGAAGACAAAAACAGATAGTCTGGAGAATGTCTGGATGAATGTAAGGCAAGATGGGTGTACAGTGAAGACACAAGAAAAGATAAAGAAGGGAAAGACAAGATTGATGATGGATGACTGTTACCTGACTCTCCCTGGTTGGATTTTAGATCATTGAAATCTAAAAACCCATCTCAACAATGGATTGGTGGCTGTTGCAGTGCTTCTTCTCACAACAGCAAGGACACCCTTCAGACCACAGACACATCAGCAGTGTGAACTGCTTGCTGGAATTGGAGTCACAGAGCATGATACTCTATGAACCATCAGGGAAATCTTCAGTAGTTGCACTCATAAACAATGGAAGGGTTGACCCAGCAACAGGTCAAAGTTGGCACATCCAAAGACTTAGACCTGGACCATTACTTCGCCTGCACTGAAGTCGAGAATGAGATTTTCAAATACACCAATTGTAGTGTTGATGCTAGTGTTAGCTGACAATATTTTCATCATATGGTCCAACTGGATTGGCAGACCTAACTCTTCCCAAATGCACTTGGACATTATGATAATCTCAGATCCAGAGTCCAAGACACCTAAAATCAGATGTCCAGATGGACCGATCTTTGCTTCAATGGCATGAAGGGGAAGATTATGGTGAGTGACAATGAGTCTGTTGTCATTCCAGAGTATCTGGTCTCCATAGTCATGAGTGACTGTGAGTAGGTCATGACCAGCAAGCTTGTTGATGTGGACAAGATTTGAGAAAGGGTTGGTTATGCATTTCATAGTGGTCAAATTTCAAAATTGCTTGCAAATTTCTGGGGAGACTGCAAGAAGGTCCTTAACTGGGACTGGAACACTTGTGTCAAGGACAGAGTCCAAGACTCGCTTAGGGGCAGAGTTGTCTTCAAGAGAAAAAGAGTATTTGTACTGGGTGGTGGGTGCAAATGAGTTTGGTTGGTTGGTGTGAGGAGGAATGGTTACCAGATTTCCAGACTTGGTGGCATTGGTACCAGACAGTCCAGGCTTGTTAGCAGATAAGGAAGAAGCTACATCAGGAGCAGGAGGTTGGCAGTTACACTGCACATCCTGCAACAAGCTAGCATTGTGAGATGATGAGGATGATTGTTGTTGGGGTTCCAGATCCCTGCAAGCTGGAACATGGACACCATCAAATTTCTTCTTTTCCTTGTTTTTCAACACCTTATCTGCTTGGAACATAGCCCAAGCCTGTGTGAAATATGGCTGGAACTCAGGATCAGCAATAACAGGGACAGAATCAGTGGTCTCCTCTGCATCAGACTCCATCATCATGAAGATGGACGAGTCAATGTCAAGGATGGCCAGAGTATCTGGATATGTGGCAGAAAGAATATTGGTGGAAATGTGAGGGGGTGTGTTCCTCAAGAAACCAGATGAAGATGTAGAAGCAATGGACTGGACTGACTGCCTCAATCCCATGATCTGATCAATGGCATCCTTGAGACACCATCCACCTGGTACTCATGGTATCTTTGACCCATCTGGCAAGTATAACCAGCCATCTGTGCCTTGGATGACTTTCCTGGTGTTCAAATACTCCATACAAATGGAACAGGTATGGGTAAAGTGTCCTGGACCTGCACAGAACTTGCATAGGGGTGGAGTATGCAAGGCCTGATTGACCTCAGACTTCACAACAGGAATGGGATTGAAAGATGGAATGGATGAAGAAGGTTAGGTAGAAGCCCGAGAGGAATGGTAAGAAGCTGGTGGCTGTATAGCTGCAACCAGAGGAGAGACTGTAGAATGAAATGCAAAGCCTGTTAGCAGGAATGTCACCACCTGGGTCACATTCATCATTGGATATGGATTCTCCAGATGGATATCCTGCTTTATGATGAGTAGGTGCTTGTGTATCTTTTGCTAGAGCAGCGATGGAAAACCATTGAGATAGAGCATATTGCACTCCATCTTGGATAGTTTCCTGCTCATGATTAGTGGTGTAGTGACCTTACGGAATACTTGGAAGTATTCTCCCAGGTTGTCCTGGTTGTACATTTCCTTGGTCTGGTAACTCTGGACCAGGTACTGGATGTTGGCATGACAGTACTGGTTGTTACCCTTGCATCCAGGGTAAAGCTTCTTGACCTTGATGATGAAGTCATCCCAACTTGCTGGATTGGCATTCACTTCAGGGAGTCTTTCAGACTTCTGTTTCATCAAGGACTGCATAGCAGATTGCAGCCTTGATCTTTCTGGTGTCAGTGAGACCTTCAGCAGTGCTGAGAAGGTCAATATTTTCAAGGTAATGGGGGAGCTCAGATGGGGTCTTCCCATCAAACTTGGGAGTGTTGGGGGTGCCATGAAGGGGCATCTGGAATCCTTGCTGGGCCATGGATTGTTGGGGGTTCTGTGAAGGGTTAGTGGGTGGTTGAGTCAGATTAACTGGATTAAACAGATGAGGGAAAGGAGGATGAGGTATATGTAAAGAAGGAAATGAAGAAGAAATGGATTGGACACAAACTGGAACAGGTAGGGATGGTAATCATATAGGCAAGAGAAGCAGAGAAACAACCAGTGTACTGGTTACTGGATGAGTCTCAGACACATCCAGATATACAGATGTGTCAAAAAGAAATGATAGGGACAGGGATAAAGATGAGGAGGACAGTAAATGAGACAATGACAAAACAGAGGATGATGAGAGGGAAATTAGAGGCAATGGAGAGGAAAGGACTGGGGATCTATGAGTAGGAGGGAGGGTTGAGTGGATAAATGCCCCTGTGACAAACAGAGAATTAGATACAAATGGAGAATCTGATCCAGAAGATTCAGATGACATAAGGTATCGGTGACATTCATTCTCTGGTGACACTGGATGAAAGAAGTCAGAATCTGTGGAGATATTTAGTTGGTGAAATTCGAAGAGGAGATCCTTGAGGTCTTGATGCTGAGGAGTGGGTCTGAGTGACCTTCTTGTTGACCTAGTGGAATCCCTCATGGTGGCCTCCAGTTGAAGAAATATAAATGGGGTTGCACTTGATCAGAAGGTCAAGTAGGAAAAAGGGGGTAGAAGGCAGGAGCAAGTGTAAAGCTCATCCCAAGGGGTTCACACAGGTCAAATGAGGTGAGAAGGGATAGCTCAACTATGCCAGGTGTACAAATCAAGGAATCTAGACTGTGTCCAGTTTGAATGTGGATTATCCAGTCAAGGACAAGGACTGGATATGACAATAATAAAGGGAAATGAAAACAATGAAGTGGCAAGAGACTTGAGATCAGAGGGATCGAGGCAGACAAGCACAAGATGAGATTCAGAGATCTCTACACAAGATTTTATAGTCTGGGAATTCCCAGGACTCTACACTGCAGATCCCAATGCCACAATGTAACTAAAAGAAATAACCTAACAACAAGATGAATCTCAATCTCTAAGTCTTTCTCCGAGTTCCCCAATGCCAAACAAATTCATAAAAGGTTAAACAAAATGGACAAACACAAACTGTGGGGTAAAAATGCTTTCCAGTGCATCTGACCACAGACAGATAATGCAGATAACCAAATGAGAACATGGATATGTATGGATAAAGATGGACCTTGACCAGATAGACATAGGACACAATGGACTGCTTGTACGATGCTTGAAGACAACTATTAATGATGGAAAAGTGGCCTGGATGACTGGCTGCAAACATAGGGAACTGTGGGTTCTCACAGTGCTTCAAGCAGTGGTAGAAGGAGCTGAGGGGCTAAGAGAAAGGCAGGGAAAGTATGAGGTGAATTAAGATGAGGACTGCATTACTGACAGGCCTTTATATACTCTACACTACAAGGCTGTGCTTGGTCTGTGCTACTGAGGCTATCCTAAGGGTCTATAGCTATTGGTACATGAGGCATATGAGGCTATGATGAGATACTATTGCTATTGGTCCAATATGACTAGGCCTCTCTCCATGAGGTGTCAGCAAGGCTAAATCTATACCTGGCTATGCTAACCTGTGCAACCTGTGCTATCCTGTGCACAGTACCTCCTATATGAGGCATGTGAGTCAGAGTGATGAAGAGTGACTCCTATTGACTCTGGTGTGGCTCAGTATAACTAGATGAGGGTTCCTGACTCCTCTTGACTCATTGTGACTTGATTGAGGTCATGACTCATTATAACTCAATGTGATTTGTGGCGACTCCTGTGGCTATGCAGTGGCTGTGGCCCACAACTAAGAATGATGGAAAAATGAAAAGTGTATCCATCTTAGAGTTTCATTACACTATACCCTTCCTAAGGGTTGGACTTCTGGACAACCAAACTAATCCTCTGTGTATCAAGGCAAGAGCATCCTAGCTCAAGAAAGACTTCAATAACTGGCCCAGTATGTTGGGCAAGAGCACTTTAGCTCAAGAGTGACTCTGTGACAACCTGGCTTCCTTAGGCTGTTCTATACTCTGGAGGTTCCCTAGTTAAAGGGCTTGGAGGAGGTATGCTTCAAGCGACTGAGAAAGGAGCTGAGGGGCTGGGAGAAAGGCAGGGAAAATACAGGTGAATTAAGATGGGG
>JBBPKX010000774.1:0-12132 GCA_038089435.1 Boletus austroedulis | reverse complement strand
CAAGGCCAACGCGTTCGTAGGCTGTGTTTTACGGCGTGTTACCATACGCAAATGAACACAATGGAATCTTGGGTGGAGTGCTCAACAGCCATCCATTGGCATTGAAGCACCTCGTCTCGGCATTGACCCATTTTTACATTGGTGATGCTCTTCTGGCCTTTGTGTATGCATTCTGATTCTAAGGTGTTCGTTCGTTCCAAACAGAGGTTGAACAGACGGGTGCAAGTTCACAGTTTTACGATAAATTTAGTGAGTACTTGACTCTGTTACGGGGGCTCTCTTTTGATGTTTTGCTGATTCACTAGATGCAAGGCAAGTTTTACGTGTTCTTACGAGGTGATGGGCTGACAAGCCTCGAAGGCGGAACATCGCGTACATCCTCAAAGCAATCTGGAGTAATCCTACGCACAGGCAAGCACTCAATGTAGAGGCGCTGTGAGCATCACGTTTCACTGCCAAGCAGTTCACCGTGTTCACGAGTCCTGAACAGGAACGTCGAGAAATTCGTTCGCTTCGTCAACTTGATGATCAACGATGTCACCTATCTTATGGACGAGTCCCTCAGCGAACTGACGCAGATCCACAGCATCCAGACAGAGATGCGCGACCAGACGGCGTGGGCTTTGCGCGCTCCCCAGTACCGTCGCGAACGTGAGAACACGCTCCGTGGGCTCGAGCGTCACGCGTCCAGTTATACCACCCTCGGTAAATCGACCGTGGAATTACTCAGAGACTTTACTGCGGAGACAAAGGTGCCGTTCATGATGCCTGAGATCGTGGACAAGCTTGCTGCCATGTTGGACTACAACCTGGAAGCGCTCGTCGGTCCCAAGTGTGGAGAACTGCGTGTCAAGGAACCAGAAAAGTACCACTTTGACCCGAGGCAGCTGCTCAGCGATATCTTGCAGGTGTACCTGAACTTGAGCGATCGAGAAGAGTTTGCACGTGCGGTCGCCAACGACGGACGTAGTTACAAGAAAGAGCTCTTCGAAATGGCTATCGAGCGATCGAGGAGAATTGCATTGAAGCCAGAGTCTGAGCTGGAACAGATACGTTTGTTCGTCGCCAAGGTCGAGGAAGCGAAAGCGATGATCGAAGCTGAGGAAGATCTGGGAGAAGTGCCCGACGAATTCCTAGGTAAGCGCTCGTTCTTGGGACGTGCTTTTTTGCACTGATGTCGTACGCCGCGTGATGTAGATCCATTGATGTTCACGTTGATGCGTGACCCGGTCATCTTGCCGTCTTCCCGAGCAGTCATTGACCGTGCCACGATTAAATCACACCTGTTGTCGGATGCCAAAGATCCATTCAACCGAGTGCCGCTCACGATCAACGATGTCGTTCCAGGCAAGCCACCTAGTACTTACCTTTTACTCTGCTGTGTTGACTTGGTCGTCTCAGATCTAGAACTCAAGGCAAGGATAGACGCTTTTGTCGCTGAGCGGCGCAGCCAAAGAGCCAGATCTGATGTGGCGATGTCGGACTAGACGTACTTGTAGTGCCTACTTCATCTGCCGTTGCAAATAATTTTACCAATGTACAATCGTTACTGCCTGGCGGACACGGTCGACACGCTACTTTTTCCTCTTCTTGCCGCCACGACCCAGGCCTGTTGACCCAGCTCTGGCCCTTCCCGCCGTGGCACCTCTCCCCAATTTCGGTCGGCCGCCACGACCCGTTTTCGGTGGGGCCGACGCTACAATGTAAAGACGAGTCACGAACCGCGAAACGAAAGAAAAGAAAGAAGGCACAAACCAAGCGACACCTCCTGCGCCTCCCCCTCCTCCTCCTCCTCCGTCCCCGCATCCGTCCCCGTCACGACGCTCTCCCTCGGTGTAAACACCGCCTCGTCCCCGCTCTCCTGCGTCAACGCACTGCTGTCGCTGTCCCCCCCGACGAGCCCCGCCATGTCCGCCTTGTTCCTGGTCCGCTTCACGGCCTTGGTTTTGCGCGTTTTGCTCGCTTGGCGCGGGGAGGGGGCAGGCGTGGAGGAGGGGATGGAGGCGGTGGCACGGACACGGCGGACGGCGACGAGCGTGTCGAACGTGTCGTCCGTCGGGAGCGCGAACTCGTCCCGGAAGAACGGGTGGCGGGAAAGGTTCTCGGAGGGGGACGGAGAGCGTATCAGGTGGGGATAGGGACCCGAGTTGTCGAGGACGTCTGTATCCTGTGGGGTGGGTGAGTGAGTGGGCGGTAGGCCATGTGTCGTGGGGGTCGGTCGTACCGCGTTCTCCAATGCCTCGAGGTCGTAGCAGGTTCTGAGTTTGGCCCAGATGGTCTCTACGGGGACGATGCGGCCGGTGTCGTTGCGGATGGCGTTGCGGATGGCGAGGACGTGAAAGTGTTTGTGTATACCGACGGGGCGGGCCCGCATGACGGAGCGGAAAAAGGAGATCTCACCCTCGACGCTGTCGAGGAACTCTTCTGGGGTTTGGTTGTCCATCGGGATGAAGGTCTCGAGGGCAACATTTCGCACTTGTTTGGCAGCCACAACGCGGGTAAGGATGACATACTAGGTCTACTAGTAGCACAACAAACAACATAGTGTCCACCACCTGACAGTGGTCGGGTATAAGACTACTTTATAAACAGCAGCAAGGAGTGGAAAGAGTAAAGAATGGTTCGTGAAGTGATTGATTAAGCCGAGTCTACCAATAACCAGTGTGCAAAAAAGTGTGTGATGTTTGTTCATGTCCATTATTGCAATGCAAGAAGCGACAAGAGGACGTCCTGGGTGGGAATCAAGATGCAGTCTACTCGGACAAGGTACTTTGCTTGTCATCTTGGCGCGAACACTGCGACGAGGACGATGAAGGGAACGTATGTAAACAGTGATATGCCTGCCATCATACGGCATCGGAAACGCCACGTTCTCGCGTCTAGCACGAGAGGTCAGGTACAAAGTATTGCAAGAACGACGAGACTTACCATACTCTATCTGGGGATCATCGATGGCTACGCCCTTTTCGGCATCAACGTCCCCAGCAATTCTTGTCTTTGGGACAGCGAGTAAAAGCCCGGCTATCCACCAAAGAGGAAAAAACAAGAAACCAAAGAAAAAACACCATGCTTGTATTGGTGAACCTGGTTCGTCTTCTGTCGCAAGTCGAAGGGCCCAAGGTGTATTTTGCGGCTTTTTCGGAGGCTTGCGGGGATCTCGCATATGAAACTTGGTGGACCTGCCGACGGATGGTGCATGTGGTGATACGATTGCGCTTATGGGTATTGAAAGTTGGGACATGGACTGACGTCGTTCGTGCTTTGATTTCGTGCTGGGAGTGGGAGGCTGACGGGAACGAGTGGATGCAGCACGCGAAGGTGTGCGAGATGGAATCATGCGGGCGCCGGTGCTGCTGGAGAGAGACGTAAAGTAATGGGTGCGGCTAGGTGTCTCATGTACAGACGATGGTCGGGATTGCGCAGGAGTAGTAAAAGGAGAGCTTGATGATACGCGGGCACGCTTGCGGTGATACGACGACGGAGCGTGCGAGGAGCCTGAGACTCGCTGACCTATTGTTTCAATTTGAGCAAGGGCTGATAGAGGGGTGTGAAACGGAAGCGAAGAGGAATGGTGCTCACTTCGAGTTTCGGATGGAAGGAGAAACGTTGCGCGCTGTCCTTCCTTCTTTTGTTCTGGTGGGGTCACGTCGATGTTTTCCTCTGCTTTGCGCTTCCCTCTGCCCTTTTCGCTTAGGTGCCTCGGCGCAGGCGTGGGGGTGGACGGTTCTCCGTGCACAGAGGCGGCCATGGGGATGTCGGTGGGGGAGACGCGACCAGAGAGCAGCGATCGTGATGGTGTGGGAGCAAGAGAGGGATCCAGTAATGGTGACGCCTGAGGCGCTTTCGGCTGCGCAGGGTCGGCCAATCCCAAAGAGGGATAGGAGACGCCACTTGCCTCGTTGCTCCGACCGTTTCGTGATTCAATGACTGATAAACTGCGTTTCACCTCTGCCATCGTGGTTTTGCGAGCTTGTTGGCTGGACTGAAGCGAGTGTGGTCTGTAAGGTGGTTTCCTGCCGTCTAAACGGGATTCGCGCGTCAGCTTGTAGCATCGCATCCAATGAATTTTTTGGGCTTACCTGCCAGCGTCGCGGACGCTGTGGACGGAGGAGGAGAGTCTGGTCGCGAGGGATGGGGAAAAGGTAGAAACGATGGTGAAACAAGGACCCGATCAGACCTGCGAACGGGGTCCGTCGTGCTCCCACGTGTTGCTTCTTTACGCTGTTGACCAGAGGACCCCGGAACAATCTCGGGACCGGCCCGGGGAGTGTCGCGCAAGGAGAGTCGCAGAATTTCTCGCGACACCTCTGCGGGCCATGCTTGGTTGGCAGGCGAGTTCACGCCAGTACTTGCCTGGTACGAACTCCAGTCCGCGCTCGTACGGCGTCGACGAGGACCTGCAGAGATCGTCCTCGCGCGTTGTCGATCGCGTGGCCGAGTCTCGGTCGGCACTGCCATCGCGTGCGAGGTAATTGATCGGTGTCGAACCGAACGTTCGAGCCTGAGGGACAGCGAGGTGAACAAATCGTCTTTGCGCGGGGTCGGCAACGTGTGTGAGCGATCACGTCCTGACCTACGCGAAGAAAGGGCGGCTGCGAGCTCTGGGTGGTCGAGGGGAGGGAGAGGAGGCACTGTGGCTACAGAGAATTCAACAGATTTATCAGGGGGTGTCGGACGGCCAAACGTGTGAGGCGAATCAACGTCTCGTTCACGGTTTACAGGGGTCGAAATCATGCCAGAAGACGCTGCTATTGGAGTTGTATACGAAGATGGCCCTTGTGGCGTTTGCAGATAGAGTTTGGATGACATCGTGTCCGTCGGAGATGAGGGTGACCGTGGTGATCGCGTGCCCGGGCCCCCATGCGAGCTGGAAAAGTTGGTGATGCGACTCGGTGTGAACAAGGACGGCGTGCTGCCAGCATTGGGGTATTTGGTGGAAGATGGCGAGGGCGGGGGCGAGGGCGCACGCGCATGATCGCGCTTCCTTCCAAACGTCGACCATTCACCGCCAGCCGCGATCTTGGAGATGCGGCTGATGGTAGACCTCGGCTGCATGTGTGGCGAGAGGTCCACGGCTGAATTAGGGGGCAGCTCGCTGCGCTGCAGAGCAGGCTTCAACGCAAGGCCAAGTTTGGAACGGGAACGGGCATTACTACCGCTGTCTGCAGAGGGCAAACGGGTGCTCGGAGTGAGACCAAGGGGCAAGGCAGGCTGAGAGTCGGCCTCGAGGAACGAGCTTGGATTCTGGAGAATCTTGCGGTTGATCGGCAGCTGCGGTGGAGAGGGCTCTTGCGACACGCTTTCTTGTGAGGCCTCTGGAATGGCTCGAGGACGCCCTGGACGGCGGAGACGAGCGAAGAGATCCCAGTGCATGAGCTCGCAAGCTGAGCCTCGCCTTGCCTTGGGAATGACACACACACGAGTCGACCTCTCCCCGGGGGGTCACCATTAACCCGGTCAGGCGTCGTGACCCGCTCAACACGCTCAACGTCGCCCACCATGGACCGCTTGGACTCACTCACAAATACTATCTCGTCCATGACCTTTTACGACCTCAAGGCCATGTACAACCAGGTATGTCACTCCCTGCACCTGTTCTCGTCTCTCATCTCCCCAAGGCAAAGAACGCCGTGCTCAACATCAGCGAGATGGAAGGAAAAGTCAGAGAAGCGACCAACGACGAACCCTGGTACGCCTCGACATCTTCCCAGCACCCTCTGTATCAACCATGCATGTCTCCAGGGGGGCAAGCTCGACCCTGATGCAGGAGATCGCTCAAGGGTGTGTGCTGCGATTACTACTCTCTCTAAACGGACGACTGACCTGGCACAAAGGACGTTCAATTTGTAAGCCCACGTCACCGCTCAAACGACCGTTGCTCTTATTCCCTCGCAGCCAGACCTTCAACGAAATCATGCCTTGCATTTACGGTCGATTCATGGAAAAGGAAGCTCGGCAATGGCGACAAATCTACAAAGTATCCTGTCCTGCAATTCGCGTGTGCGATCGCTCACGTTCACGTCCTAGGCATTGCAACTGCTCGAGTATCTCATCAAACACGGTAGCGAACGTGTCGTCGACGACGCGCGGTCCCATATTTCTACCCTCAAAATGCTCAGAAACTTTCATTACATAGATGACAAGGGCAAGGACGAGGGCCAAAACGGTTCGTTTCTCTCCAGTTTTAATTCCGTCACCGTGACCTTTTCCTTCCACCAGTCCGCAATCGTGCTCGTGAGTTAGTTGAGCTTTTATCTGACGTGGAGACCATTCGTACGGAGAGGCGCAAGGCAAAGGCTAATCGTGGAAAGTATACCGGTACCGGTAATGATCCAATGAGCTTCACCTCTGGTGGTCGTTACGGTGGGTTCGGTAGCGATAGCTACAGCAGTGGAGGATACTACGGAGATCGAATGAGTGGACGAGACGGTAAATACGGTGAACATAGCCGTCTTGACCCAGGTTGATCACTATCATCAGATTACTATTCGGGCGGAAGCTCAGGAGGGTTCAGGGATAACAATGGTCGCCGGGATTTCGAGGAATACACAGCTGGGGACGATGAAACCGTCGTCCGAAAATCCTCCGTCTCCCGGAGTAATGCCCCTTCCCGCTCAGCGACAGCTGGTTCCTCCTCCCGCACGCAGACAACGCCCGCTCCAGCTACTCCACAGCAGAAGGAGCCAGAGGTCGATCTCCTCGGTGGCCTCGACGATACACCCGTCAGCACTGCACCCACTGCTGCCGCCACTGTCACTAGCCCTGACAAGGCATTACCCGCTCTGAGCGGATTTGATGGTTCGTTTCTTGCCTTGGCACGCCTGATCCGCATGCTAATTTGTCTCGATAGATGACGACTTTGCAGACTTTCAAGCCGCACCAACCGCACCATCGCCGACTTCTCCGCCCGCTGCACGCCCGACTCTGATGGAGATGCTGAACAGCTCAGCTCCGACGTCCCGCCTCCCAGCGTCCAGCGTCCCAATGCCGGCCTCGCAAGCCCAAAGGACGACCTCCCCACCCAATTTCAGCGCACCCTTGAACCCGCTCGCCGCCGTCGCCAACCACAGGTCATCCCAGTCGTTTGCGGCAATGTCCCCGACGCCAGCGCAAAACGCACTCTGGACGACGTCGCAACCCATGTCATCGACCATGTCCACAGCTGCGCCTGTCACTCGGACCCCTGTCGCCGCGACGCTGAGCAAGGCACCGGCCTCGGGTAGTACGCCGTCTGCACCTGCCAAGGGCTTGTCCGGATTCGAAGACTTGTGGTCCATGTCTCTCGGCGGGTCGTCTTCCAGCAACACCGCCACCAAAGCCAACATGGCCGGCAAGTCGATCAAGGATCTCGAAAAAGAGAGGGCACAAGCGAGCATTTGGGCAGGCTCTCAAACACCGGGCGGTGCGACCATGGGCCAAGGGAACGCGTTTGGGAATTTCGGGCCTGCCAAGGCGGGCGATACGACGGGCGGTGGAGACGATCTGTTGCTTTGAACCCTTTCACCAATGTTATTCCCACAAGTTAGACGGTTTACCAGTCATTGATCTTTGAATGCCATCATTCCAAGGTGATGAACTATCCAGGTGCTGGAGAGAATCGCATTGTGCTGCAAAGAAGCGATGACGAGAATGAATGAGTGAGCAAATTAAGAAGTACAGATACAATCATCGTTCACTTCAAGAACACGGCAATGAAGCAAGGAGAACGTCAGAAGAAGAGTAATTATCGAATACGCGAATGAGGGGGGACACGTAGCCAAACGCAAAAACTTGGAACCCTCTCGGTACACCTCAAATGCCCGCCATTTGCATCCTGGGTTGACCCACGGGTGGATTGGATACTTGTGACCCTATCGCACCTGGGACTTGTTGTCCTTGGGTGGCTTGGGCGGCTTGGTTGAGCACTAGCCCTGGTCCCATCACGAACGCTGCAACGTTCTTCTCCTCCAGATCAGCGTATCGTACAGTCATCTCCTTTCGCTCCTTTGTCCATGATTCGGGATCCCACCAGGTGTACGTACCAGCTTCACCCCCTGGGATTTTTGTTGACGGCACGCTGCCGCTTTCTTTGGTTATCCAAACCCGGAGCTCCTTGTGATACCGCCAGTTCCGATTATACCTGTGCAACACGCGTATAAGTATGATCATGGGAGAACTTAATAGCGGGCACAGGTAGCCTCCGCTGGAAGTCGACTCACAGTTCTTGAGCCGCTATTTCCTGTAGTGCATCCCTCGGACTCGAATAGAACATGTAGAATAACGTTTCGTCGCTGAAAGCACCCGCTTTACTTGGACCAGGCGGCGGGGGCTGCACGTTATAACAGGAAGGAAGATGGAAGTCTGGCTCAACGCTCCGTGCCGCTGATTGATCGGCCCATGGGGTTATGAACGTTGAATACAGGTTCCTTCATATGGCATGGTTGACAATTCCCCATTATTCTATAGAACCGGGGGACTCACCCCTCATAACCCATGTCGAGACCGACCGCACCCAAGTCTGTGCCCACGCTGCTTAATCCACCGTCCGCGTCCACGCTAGCATTCTTTATCATGGCCAGCAACCCCAACAGCCCCCACCGATCAGCAGCTGAAATGAGCACTTGCTGAGCAGGCGTTTGTGGATGGTGATGTGGTTGGCTTTGCGCTTGTGCAAGCGAGCTATGCAACTGTGCGTGCGGATGAGGTTGTAGTGTATGGCTGCCATTCGACGTATAAGGACCGACCCCGGGTGGCGGGACACCTGGTGGGTTGAGATGCTGTGAAGGTTGCGTCTGCGATGGCGGGTTATTGCTGGTATGCACTTGTTGGCCTTGTGAAGACGGTTGTGTTGGCGTTGATTGTAGTTGGCTCGGAAGTTGACCCTGTACGAGTGGCTGAGATTGCGGTTGCGACTGCGATTGTGTTTGGCCAACAGGTGCCGAACCGTTTGGCTGCGAAGGTGGTAGGTTGGTGTTGGGAGCATTCCATGCTGCGTGGGACACCTGGTTGAGCTTCAAGGCATAGTTTTGCTGACGGTTTGGTGAGTATTTGATAGAGAAGCAAGAGCCGCCAATTCGCACGTGAACGACGCAGGACAGAGGTATACAAAGACATGCAAGCACAGAAAACAGGGAGCAAGGCGACGACTTACCCTCTGTTTCTCGGCATCAGTCTGGCTCTGGAAACCGGGGTGGATACCGCGCAAATTGAGCATTCCCGGTGTGCCTGATTGTTGCGTTCCCGCGAGGGCCGAGGAGGGAAGACCGGTCGCACTTTGTTGCTGAGCGCCATTCAACGAGCCCAGCATGTTGGACCGATGGTCGTTGAAACCGTTTAATCCAGGGGGATGAGCTGGTGAATGATTCTCAGGTGGCGGCTGCTGATTCTGAGATGGAGGCTGGCTCTGAGATGGCAGCGTTTGTTGAGTTGGCTGGCCACCCAAGGCAGGGAAGTCTTCCGGGCCAAGATCCCTCGGCTGTGCGCCTGATGGAGGTGCTGATGAGCCACCTTGGCCGGCCTGGATCGCATAGCTGGTCGCACTCGAGGCCGATGGGTTATTCGCAGACGACGTAAGTGCAGTACTCGCGAGCGAAGTTGGGGCGTTATTGTTGGACGACGGATTCGAGGTGTTTGACTGACCGAGCGATCCTAGGGCGGGGAACTCGTTTGGATCAAACCCGACTTCACTGGCGGACGACACGGATGGGGCGCTCGTAGGGGTTGCTGTGGGTGGATTCGGGCTCATATGGGGCAGGAGAGAGGAAGCGCCATTCTGTGCAAGGACGGTTGTGCCAGGAGTAAAAGGGAACGCTGTGGATTGGGGTTGCTGTCTTTGTAGGAAGGGGGATTGAGGTACGGCGGGAGTGCGATGCGGGTTTTGTTGTTGGAGGGTGGGTGCGGGGTAGGTGCGTTGTTGGAGGGGGAACTGGGATGTTGGATAGGGCGATCTGAACTGGGACGAAAGGCCGGCGGGGGGTGCGAGGCTCGGTGGACGCTGTGGGGGTTGGCCTTTGGAATGTAAGCACAAGGAAGAGGAAGAAAAGGAGGAGGAGGAGGAGGAGGAGAAGAGAGAAGACACATACCTGGTCTGTTCATGGTCACAGTCGAAAAAATTGTGTGGATTTGTATTCGTTCTGTCGCTGTTTTTTCCGGATATTCCTCAACGTTTCTTTTTCGTCTCTTGGACGTGTTGTCGTTTGTTTACTTTCAAAGTTTCTAACCCTAACCTTACGATATCTCTCATGGAGGTCGTCCATCCCCGTGCGGCCCTCCTCTCAAACTTTGAGGTCCTCGCCCTCCTCCGCGAGCTCGATGCGGACCACGTCGCTCGCACAAAGACCACCTTGCGCTTAAAAAAAGAAGAAGACGCCACAGGAAAACCGGCTCTCGAGCAACACACTGAAGAAATTTCCGAGAATCTCCGTACCGTCGAACTCGAAGTGAGTCCCACCTACACGACCAGCGACCCCGTTGACGTGCAATAGGCGATCCAGTACCTCTCTGCAGACTATCAGCCTACCTCACAGCAATCCGAGCATGGCATATCTCAGCTTGTCCGCGACCTTGCTCCCTTTTCTCTCACAAAGGCGGAGAAACTCCAGGTTGTGAATCTCGCCCCGACAGAGCCAGTCGAACTCTACGTCGTGTGTTTCTCCAAGTGAACACCTTGTCCGCTCATGACCCTGCCGATAGATAGTCGAAGAACTCGAAGACCGTCTTGGCGACCGCATGAATGAAATACTTGGCATTGTCACGAGGTCCCTCTCCGCAGCACACATCCCCCCTGCTCCATTTACCGCGCCTCCGATAAATGGTCCTAGCCATACTGAAACAGTCGACCTGTACGAGGTAGAGCAAGGATGGGCACACGACACAGTGGATGCCGAGTTCGACGACTTGGGGGAGGGCGTCGGGGTTGAAGGTGATCTCGACATGGAAGAAGACGATTAAATACCTTTCATGGCGTGACCTCGTGGCGATATTCATCTCAACTCCCTTGACCATCATGGTGTCTTGGCCAACATAATTCGTTGTCTCTCATACAGGTCGCCCAACCGACGACTACAACGACCGTTGCGATCCGATTCAACACAGTCGCTACACACTCGTGGTGTGGAACACAACCCCCGCTACTACAAGAAACCACGGATTATCACACGTTCCTGGTCTGATACCTACCCGGCAGAAATATTCTCTATGAAACTCATGTACCAATCGTGCACAACTCGAGCATGAATAGAACCCGAAGTTTGGAACGAGGGAGCAACACGTTGACTATAGGACCTTGTGTCACACTATGGGAAATGATTGTGCCGCACAGGGCTGCATCACCATGCACGAGGGGCGAGGGAGTATGGAAAATGATTGTTCAATCCGTTCAGCCATCTCCCGTGTGGTTTCATGTTTTCCTTGGCCCCTGCTGAAAGTGCCAGCACATCGCTATTCACGTGCATATATTCCAACGAGCATATCATAAAGCATGGGTGTTCCATTTCGTCTGTATCCGTCATTACATGATTTACGCTCAATCAAGATCCGATCTACCACAGCTTCTCGTTCGCCAGCAAGAGGGGACCGGAGGAGGTGTAGGGATGGCAGGGGGTGTCCAATGTCTCTTTGCGTTCGGAGGTGGAGCCAATTTTGCCTCGATAGCTGACTCAGCCTCGTTTTCTCTATAGAATAAATACTGATCAGTTGTCACAACATGTTGAGCAGGATTAGACGCACGCAACATGACTCCCTATCTCGGCGGCACCTTTCGCGAGAAGATCAATTAGGTCACTCCATTGGCGCTTTGTTAGCGCAGTCTTATCTCTGCATAAAAGATCAATTGGCACATTCTAAAGATGTGTTAAGCAGATAGAACGCACATAACTACCGGCCCCAGTCCGAACCAGTTCGGCAGCTCACTGAAATCTGGGTCAAGTTCCGAAACTGGGGTTGGCTCGACGGTTGGCTCGACGGCTGGCTCGACGGCTCTCTTGAAAGCTGACTCGGTGGCATTTTCTCTGTGTCGAAGGTAGTCGTTAGTCGTCATGCACATGTCGATTAGATAGGACATACATAGCTTCACCCACTCCTTTGGCGAGACCTTTGCCTACTGTTCCAAAGTTGTCCCTAAATCTGCGCTTTTCCATCGTACCCTGAGCAGTG
>JBBPKX010000773.1:0-12141 GCA_038089435.1 Boletus austroedulis | reverse complement strand
CTAGGCTTTTGTTGCCATTTGGACATCATCTACCCCTTTTCTAGTCCTTGGATTGATTACCCTTGGACCCCCCTTGGTGCTTAGGAGTTGATAGCCCTAAGGTTTCGCTCTAATCAAGTGATTCACTACCAGAACCCCTCTATCTGTGTCAGGAGTTGATAGGCCCAGGCACACCACTTTAGAAAGAAGAAAAGTGCCTTTCATCACCCCATTGGAGTCTAAGAGTTGCAGGCCCAAGAGGATAGTTGGTTTGACAGTAAGCCAGGTGGTAAAGTCATCCAGAGGGAAGAGCAATAGGGAATAGCTCTCTTTGTGTCCCCATAGTGTCAGGAAGCACTCTAAAGATTTCCTATCCCCCTCAGAAGATTGCAATCATTAGCTGTTGACGTACTAACAGGAGTCCTATCAAGAGAAGAGCCTTTGCTTAGAGTCAAGCATGCTCAGAACCATTAGCCATAGCCATCTGTCACCCTCCCCTACCTCTAGAGTCTGGTGGATGCATTCACCACAAGAGCTACAAGAATTACAAGAGATCAAGACGCTTAGAGCTGTCCCACAGAGACTAGAGCCTTATTCAGCTGCCTATAGATGAAGATGTCTACTGTTAGTCCCTTCCAGGACGTCCTCAATACCCTCCAGGATGGTTCAGTTGACTGGCAAGAGAAGATAGCAGCTGTAGCTGAAGCAATAGGAAAGATAGAGAGAGCCTTTCAGGCACAGGACGTTGCCATCTCTCAGCTTCAGATAGAGAACACGAGTTTACAGCACCAGCTTGCTAGAGCACAAGCAGGAAGTCAAACAGGATCAGTAGGTCCCACCCTAGGATACTCCAGGAAGATAGAGCTCTTTGCAGATCCAGGAACTTATGATGGGTCTAGAGGAAAGTTTGAAGAATGGTGGTTGAAGATGAAAGGATGGCTTGATGCCAATTCCACTGCCATTATTCCCCATTCATATGATGCAGTAGTTGCAGTCCTATCTTGCTTAACAGGTGCCAAAGCAGGTCGCTTTGCAGAGACAAGACTAGCTAGAGGAAGAACCTGAAACGACCTAACTCACTTAAGAGCTGGATGCTTGAGGAGGGCGTTTGAGGGTCTTTAGGTGAGAGAGGGAAAGATCAAAGAGAACAAGACTGGGTGTCCTGTCGCTTCGAGCCTGGTATTTATACTCTACTGTACATGGCTGTGCTTGGTCCATGCTAGCAAGGCTGTATCTATGGGAATACTGCTATTGGTACATGAGGTGAAGCATCAGGGCAGAGACAATCACTTTGGAATGAGTGGTGAGTCATGTCAAGTCAGTCCCAAGTCATAGGGGCTATTTTCGGAACCAGCATGTTGGTGATCTACACTGCCAATCACTGCCCTGCCATGTTCTGGGGTCATGATGTCAAGGGTTGCATAGCCTTGAGCTATACTGCCTTGGTCTAGATTGACCAAGACCGATCCTTGAGTCCCTGTCTGCTAACCCCTTAGCTAAGAGGCGAAGGAGAAAGAAAATGAAAAGGAAACTAGGTAAGTGTCTGTTAAGTATCAGAAAATAGGTAGGAAATTAAGGAAACGTAACACTACCCCCCTTCTAAGAGCTGGCATCCTGACAGCTATTCATCCCCTTCACCCTCCAGGGGTTCCTGAGGCCATTCCAGGTGGGCCAAGTACCATGCAAAGTAGCCCTGCTGCTCTGATGGCATGTTCATGTGTGGAGGCCACTGTGTTACCTGGGGGCAGTACTGGGTGGACAGGCTGATGTCCAGCCAGTGGTAGGGAGCCAGCCATAGGTAGGCATTGGCATGGAGAGATGGTAGGGGGTCCAGATAGGGCACGGGAATGGTAGTTTCGGGTGATGGCATGGTGCTAGGTAGCCATAGTTCCATAGGCTTGCATGCCAATTCCCAGGGACCCTGCCAGTTCTCTGGTGTCCATTATGGATCTGTCAGGTCAGGGTCTGGTTTGGTTTTGAGGTCCAGTATGGAGTCCTTGTCCTCTCCCCAAACCGATGCAGTGTTAGGGATACTGTGGGAGTCAGAGCCATTATCCCAAAGAAATACCCAGTGGTCCGCATGATTACTGAGAGGGTGGGATGGATCCCATTCATCATCCCAAACGGCATCTGGGTTGTCGTTATTTTCCCAATTTCCAATAGGTTCTGGTGTGATAAAATAAATAGGCATATGAAGGTGCATACGTGTGAGGCGTGTGATGAAGTAAGGCAGGAGTGAAATGATTTGATGGATCTCAGCATGAGTGTGGTCCATTGCAAGAGCAAGGGCTCGTTCAGCAATAAGAGTGTTGGTAACCCAGGTGCACCCCTGGGGCAAAGCTTCATGGATGATCTAGTCAATCAAAAGGAAGCAGATGTGGTGGCTTTTCTGGTATGGGTGATCCGCAATGCTTGAATAGATGAAAGAAGTCTGGGACTGCTATGCAGAGCTTCCGTGGAGCATTCGGGGATTCATGGTAGAAGTCTGCAATAGCCTGCTTTGCATGCTCCAGGTGGGATTCCGGCTCCCAGGTTTGTTCTTCATTGGCATAGCCTTTCCAATGCACCAGGAATTGGAGTCGATTACAAACCCATCTGCTGTCCACTATCTTCTCAACTTCCCATTCATTCTCTCGCTCTTCTGTGACTGAAACTGGTCCGGGTTCTGTTATGGATTGTCCAGGTAGTTGTTCTTTATAGGGTTTAACCCACAAGACATTGACTGTAGGGTGGATTCTCATTGATCTGGGCAAGCGCAGCTCTACTGTATTTGGTCCAACTATTCAGAGAATTGTATAGGGTCCAAGCCATTGTTCTGTGAGCTTCTTTGATGCTCTGGTTAGTTTTAGATTTTCGGTGGACAGCCAAACTCGGTCTCCTATTTGATAAGGTGGCATGGCTGTCCTGTGCCTGTCTGCCTGCTCCTTTATTCATTTCTGTGCCTTTTCTAAGTTTTCTTGGGTCTGGTTCCAGATCCCTTTTATATGCTCTGATAGTTCTTCTGCCACTGGTGCCTTGGTGCTGCACCATTTGAAATCCATCCATGGTTAATAGGTGTGCATGATGCTGAAAGGGGACGTTCCAGTGAAAGTCTGTCATTTACTGTTATATAAGAACTGTGTGATGGCAAGCCATTTGCTCCATTTTGATTGCTGTGAGAAACAGAAGAGTCAGAGATACTGTTGTAGATCCTGGTTAATCTGTTCTGTCTGTCCATCTGTCTGGGGATGGAAAGTGGTGGAGAGTTTGGATTGGATTCCCAGCCTTCAACATAAATCTCTCATCACCTGTGAGGCGAACTATGGTCCATGGTCTGATACAATGGTGTGTGGCAATCTGTGCATCTTCCAGATGTAGTCTAGGTATAGTCGTGCAGTTTGCAGTGTGGTGGTAGTTTTCTTACATGGGATGAATTTGACTTCCTTGGAGAATTGATCAACGACTACTAGAATGGAGTCAAGTCCTTGACTCAATGGTAGATCTGTTATGAAGTCGGTGGATACATCCTCCCAAGGTTTTTCCAGTATTGGTAAAGGTAGGAGCTTTCCAGCTGGTGGCGCATTGGATCCTTTGTATCTAGCACACAGGTCACATCTAGCAACATATTCTTTGACTTTCGTTGGTAGGCCTGGCCAGTTGTAACTCCTCTGTATTAGCTCTAAGGTTTTCTCCACTCCGGGGTGTCCGGCTATAGGGGTATCATGATGGAGGTGTAATATCTCCATTTGGAGGCCTTTATCTTCTGGTACAAAGATCTTTCCTTCTTTGTCCACTAGCAAATCTTCTTGCTCCATATGGACTTCATATCATTTTTCCAAGTTTTGCACTTCAGTTTCTTTTAATCTATGAATGAGTCCTTTGATCTGTTTTACTATTTTGTCATCATCTGTCTGGAGGTGTACTGTGCAAATCCTTTTGGGTGGTATGACGGTCACTCCTTTGTTATCCTCATCCTTTCTGTCTGAGTGATCTTCTCTTCTTGAGAGAGCATCTGGCTTTCCCATCTGGGTACTGGCCTTATGCGTCCATTTGAATCAGAAATGGAAGAGGTACTGTGCCCATCAGGCTTGTTGGCGATTAAGATCCTGTCTTTTCATAAACCATTGAAGGTTTGCATGATTGTTCCAGATTTCAAATTTGTGTCGTACACCTTCTAAATAATGACACCATTGTTCAAGGCTTCGGATTACCAAAAGCATCTCTTTATCTGCGATTGGATAGTTCATTTCTTCAGGTGTTATGAAATGCAAGGAGTAGGCAACCAGGTGCCATTTTCCTTCTAGTTCTATAGATAGCACCACTCCCGTCGCAAAGTCTGATATATCCGTCTCTAGGCAGAACTTCTTGTCTATATCCAGATAAGCAAGGATTAGGGTGGTGGTGAATTTCTCTTTTAAATCATCAAAAGCCTTCTGCTGTTGTTCTGTCCATTCGAAGGTAATATCTTTCTTTGTGAGGTTGTTAAGCGGATGTGCCACTTGCGTGTATCTGTCTATAAACCTCCTATAGAAGTTGGCTAGTCCAAGAAAGCTTTGGACGTTCTTGTCATGTACCATGTCAACCCCTGTTCCGACCATCTCCGACCAGCCCCATCAAACTCCGGTCTCCTCCATTGGATCCTTCACCAGGAGTTCCATTCTGGTCCCTCAACCCATCCAGACTTGCTACAGAGATTCCTCTGCCCCTCTGGACTTTCGTTTATAGTATTTCTCCTTTTGTTCTAGATCTGTTCTTGTCACCTTTCCATCTTCTGTCACATAGCCTTCCAGTCATTCGGTATTTCCCTTCCTCTGTCTTTTGTGCTTATTCAGGCTATGTTGTTGGTTTGTACATTCTCCATTCCATCTTACAAACCCTATGTACATTGCCCTTCCTCCTTAGTCATCTCCGGTCTGGACTTACTCTGGACACCATAGGACTTTGTATATAAACCTCCGTATTTCCTCCTGTATTCTTTAGTTTGAATATTGTACATCATTGTACACCATTGTATGTCACTATATGTCTATTATGCCTCTTCTCTGGACTTGAAGTCCCCTTGAACATCCCTCATCTCCATCATCTCCGAAATACGAGCATTGAATACTGGCAAGGGCACGACACATAAGTCCTGCACTGATGTCCTCACCCCCTCTGCTCTGTTCCAGTTCAACCCTCCAGACCTATGATCTCTGGCTCGACCAATTCCAGACTTTGTTTGCAAGTCCCGGATATAGCCCCTATCCTCCGGACCTCCGTCAGACTTAAGCCCAGGAGAAGGAGAAGGCAGCCTCTGACAGTATATTCAAACTCCACTTGCCAGTCATTTCACTCACATTTTCTGTCTTCATCACATCTACTTGACAACCTCTGTTCCTTCAGTAACTCTGAACCACTCCATAGTTTTCTCAGCATTGGACTTGCCCGGCCAGCTCTCCTAGCATTGTGAACACTTTCTGGACTATCCTGGTGATAGTCCACCCTACCTTGCTCTCTGTTCCCCTTGAGGGTATAGGTGTTCATGTTTACGGATGTCTTCATGATGTTCCAGACATCATGTTCATCTCCAGACTTTGTCTTTGTCACAAGTCTGCCCCTCACCTCCATTCCTCTGTCCTCAACTTGTCTCTTCAATAGGTCACCCTCGAGTTGGACTTTGGTCCTTCTCACCTCTGTTTCTCGGCATCTCTCTGTACTTCCTGGTCTGTCTCATTCAGTTTCACTTGCTCCTATTCAATGATTGTGTTGTTGCCGATGTACTCCATTGAGTCCAGCTCTTCGCAACACTATCTAACAAACTCCGACATAAAGATTGAACTCCGATACTGAACTTCATGCACTTGCACATATGGTCTCTGTCAACTCTAGATGCCCCTGGATGAGCTTGTTCTGCTTGCTCCACCCCACCAAAGATCACTGCTCTTGTGTTGTTCACCTCCAGTCCCCTCTGAAGATCATTTCATGTCATCAACATCTCCGCACCTCTGGAGTTTTTACGAAGATCTTTCTTCCGTTCCCCCAGTCCATCCCTTGACATCCTGCATGTGCTCGAGCTCCTTCCCAGAGTTTGCACGATGCAGTTGACTTCACCCCTGGTCTTCTCAACCACCTCTGTTCACTCCTTGAAGCACCCTTCATGTCCCCACCTATGTCCAGTACTCCACCTGGAGTATCTCTGGACTAACATGATCACTTCATCCTGGCTTCTCAGCCACTTGGTCTGCCATACCATCAACTATTCGGTGGAACACCCCATCCCTTCCCTCATTTCTGTCACCTCCTGATATCTCCTGTCCTCTGTTTCTGCTTTCCTCATAGGCAACTCCACCTCCAGACCTTCTTTTGGTCACCCCTCGTTGGGTTTTCAATGCAGCCTTGTTCTCAGACCTTGCTGACTCACCCGCTTTACACTCCATTGAGTGATTGGGTTACAAGCAGCATAACTCTCTGAACTCCTGCAAAAGGAATGCCAACCCCCTGATGTCAGTCCAACACTGAGACACCAGTACCAGCGTTATTGTGACAGCTTCGGTCCCAACTCCATCTCACCATCACCTCCAGTATCTTTATGGTACACCTGTGCTTTGTGCACACTCATGCTTTCATGCACACTTTGGAAACACCTCTGGAAATCTCCCTGGACTTCAATGCCATCCAGCTGTGCACATTTGCTGCATTATACAGTTCTTGGGCTGTGCTTGGTCCTCTCATTTTCATCTCCTTCTTCCTGGATTGCTCCGTTGCCTCCACTCTGGAGTTTTCAAGTCCAGTTGAAGATCTTATCAGGATGGCTTCCCCCTCTTCTCTAACCCTGTTTTTTATATTTTCACCTTCTACTTGTGCCTATCACTGCACTCCAGGATTCCCTTCCAGGATTCCACCCTCTGTCCATCACCATTTTCTAGATCACTGACAGTAGATCTCATCTCCGGACCTCCAGACTTCACACCTCCAGACTCCACCATCTGTCACTTCAAATTTGGCACCCCTCTTTTGCTGTGCCATTCCTGCGCTTTCTGGATCCCCTTGCTCTAGGATTTCCAACCCCTCGCCACTCCCACTTCATTTCCAGTCATCGACACTCCCTTATTAAGGGGAGGATAAGGACTCTGTCCACCAAGCCTCAGCTCTGGTTTCCTCAGGTTTTTTGGTCCTTTCTGATTCCTTTTGTCCTTTTTGTTTTGTCATCACTGTTGTGAATATCCCTAACCTGGATAGTATCATGTTATCGGCCTCTGACATCCCATTTTTGGACCTCAGGATTCTCCATTGGATGCTCTAGTCACCTCCAGACTTTCCTCACCAGACTTCGTCATCACTCACCGGACTTTGTTATTGCTCACTGGACCTTACACCTCCAACCTCATCCCCTCTCTGTCGACATCTGCTCACCCGATAAGTGGTTTTCTCCAATCGTGGCATCCCCATGATCGTCTTCAGACCCTTACACTTCTGTTCATCGCCCCCACTGGTCTACTGACTAACTCCGAAGTTGCTATCCACATTTCTGGACTTTGTTGCCAGTATCTGGACCTTCGTTTCTCTAGGTCCACCCTCTGTTTTATTAGGTCTTCTGTCACCTTTAGACCTCGTCTCTACAGCATCAGGCATTTGTTCACCTCGCTTATGCAACTTGAGACATCCTCTTCATTGGTATGTCCACTCCTCCAAGGTTTTTTTCCTGCACCTCCAGACTTGTCACCAACACCTGGACCTGTTCGCTGGTCCTTGGACCTTCGATCATAAAGGTCCCTCTCAGTTTCCCTCTTTGGTCCTCTGTTCCTTTGGACCTCGTCTCTCCTGTGTTGTGTATACCCTTTGATCTCCCATCATTGGATCTCTTCACCTTTCCATACACACTTTGGGACACCTCCGTTCATCCCAGCTGGCCCTTCATGACTCTGGAATTATTCACCTTCTCTCCAGCCCTCCAGTTGTGAACTCCGTTTTACTCCGCTTCACCAGCTCCAGACTTTGTTAATTCAAGTCCACCAGTTCATCCCCCTGGTCCTTGTCCTTTTGGGTGCCATTCAATGCTTGTAGATCATTCCTCCACCCATGCATCCACCTTCATCTTATTTTCGTTGCTTCGTCTTCAAACTCCAGATGCTCCTGTTCTCTCTGTTCCCTGCCTCTGCCAACTTCTGAACAACACCTCATGCATTTTCGCACACCTCTGTCCACACATCTCGTGCACCTCCATTGTGCTTCAGCACATTTTTCAGTCTGATTATGCCCCCTTTTACTCTTTCATGGGTTAAAGTTGGTTGTTTTGTCATTCCGGACTTCATTTTTTGGCATTTTGGCACCTTTTGGAAGAAATCTACTCATCCTTGCATCATTCTGGACCATCCTCCCTGTTCATTCCGCTTGTGAACACTGCTGAACACCTGTTTAGTATGCTCCAAGCACCTCTGATGTGCTCTTTTCCAGGTTCTTTTTTTCGGACTTTCCTATTAAGGGAAGGATAAGGACTCTGCTTGCCACTACTCTCGTCATTTTCTAGATCCATTTCGACACCAGTACAGCTTGTGAAGTCCCTCCGAGCTCATATCTAGTGGATCATATTGTGGCCTCTTGTCCGAGCATCTCCGTTACGACCTCCAGACATTCCTGTGCCAACTCCGGTCCTACCCCTAGTCCTGAAAAATGATCCCCAGTGCATCACTATCTGTCCATCCTCTATGTCCTTTCCTTTGATCTAGATGTTTTCCTGAAGACTCTGTTATCTGTCCTCGAAGATCCTGGTTTTCGTCGCTGTTCCTCAGGCACCTCGTTAAGTACCACCAGAACTCCAGCCTGACCTCTGAAGCTTCTCCTCCATCATCTCCAGTACTAAGGACCTCACATAGATAATTGCCGAATGTCTTTCTGGATCCCTAGTCTTCTACATCCTGATCTTGACGCACACCCTCTGTTCCCATCCAGTTGATTGATCACCATGAACCCTTCCGACTATCCCTGCTCGCCTTATCTCTTTCCGAGCTGTTTCACTTCATCTCCGATGTTTCTGGCACGAACTCTGGTTATGTTGCTCAGCCCATCAAGATGAACTTCATGATAGTCCTGCTTGTTTTCATTATGGTTCCCCATCTTCCTGGCAATCATCATCCATTATCAACTCCTCCAGTTCATCTGTTCAACTCTGTCAGTCACACCATGGTTTTTACTCTCCAGGCCCTGACACTTCCATACGTGCTATTCTATGAGCTCCCTGACCTTCGTGTCACCTCTGGTCGGACTTCCTCCTGGACACCTGCACCTCTGTTATGCCTCCAAATATGCTCATTATGATCATTACAATACGTTCTCCATTTCCTCTGTCTCCGCTTCTTTGTTTTTTGTCTATCTGAATATCTCCATTATTCTTAGATTTATCTCCACTTTTACTCCGATATTTTTCTGTTTTCTCTGTTCATTCTGTTTTGTAGACTTCATTGATAACAAGAAAAAGACAAAAGAAAACACCTATACATATCTATTTAGTTTTCCTGTTCCTTTTCTCCTTCCTCCTCTGCTTCTTTTCCTTCTGTTCCCCTTTCTGTGTCCTTTTCCATGTCTGTTTCATCTTTTTCTCCATCCACATCTTTGTCCATCCCATCTCTGTTTTCCTCCATTTCTTCTGTTCCGACCTTCATCACCTCTGCTTTCTTCATTTCCATCACCTCTGTTCCTGCACTCGCTTGCATCTCTGTCTGGACCTGTGCCTTGTTTTGATGCTCCTTGCAGTCCTCCCTCATCCCAGCAACCTCCTCATGAAGTCCCCTGACCTCATCCACCAAGTCCCTCAGCACCATCATGATCTCCTTTATTGCCTTCATCATCTCCGGATCTCTGTTCCTCCGTGACAGACCCACCGGTACTTCGATATACATGCAATTCTTCTTCCTCTGCTCTCCTCATCATGGCAATCCTTCTTCATCATGACCTCTCCAGCACATAATATGCGCTTTTACACACTCTCTGCACACCTTCCCCTTCATTCCTCAAGCAGGCTCCATGCATGCCAAACGCTGCTTCTTGCAGCACTGGCACTTCTCTGCTGCCATTCCCTGGGTGCTCCAACCCATTTCTGGCTCCTCCTCATTGCTACTTTCATCCTCCAATGTAAAAACGATCAGATTCAACTAACTTTATTAGCATGACCCCAACTCCGAAATCTTGGGCACTCACTGATTCTCCGGCCTTCCCCTTGCCCTTCTCCTTTGTCTTGGCTGCATGCTCCTTCCTAGTGTGCTCCTCTGCCATCATCTGACATGCTTCCTCCAAATTCTGCTGGTGCTCCTCTTCCTTGCGCCATTTCCACTCTTTCTCCTCATGTTGTTTCCGTTCCTCTTCTTCCTTATGCAGCCTTACACGTCTCTGACACTCCGTTGCCTTTGTGTCCCACAGCTCCTTGCTGTCATCGTCGCATTCCACAAGCTTCATGTTGGGCCATGTCTTGATATCGTTGATGTTGGACATGGTAGGTGAAGAAAGAAATTTGACAAGTGCCAAACTCCAAACGGCCTTGTTATATAATCCATTTCAAACTCCGCTTGTTGATTGTCATGCATTGTGTCACGTCTCGTTTCCAAACTCCAGCTTGGATCAACAAGGTGTGGACCTCCACTCCACACATCCACTTTCTCCACTCCACTCCAAGCAAGTCACACTCGGACCACGTTCCACCCTGTAGGCCTTGAGGGCTTGGCCTTAATGGGGGGGCACTGTCATGTACTGTATCAACCCCTGTTCCAACCATCTCCGACCAGCCCCATCAAACTCCAGCCTCCTCCATTGGATCCTCTACCAGGAGTTCCATTCCGGTCCCTCGACCCATCTGGACTTGCTATGGAGATTCCTCCACCCCTCCAGACTTTTGTTTATAGTATTTCTCCTTTTGTTCTAGATCCATTCTCATCACCTTTCCATCTTCTGTCACATAGCCTTCTAGTCATTTGGTATTTCCCTTCCTCCATCCTTTGTGCTTATTCAGGCTATGTTGTCGGTTTGTACATTCTTTGTTCCGTCTTACAAACCCTATGTACATTGCCCTTCCTCCTTAGTCATCTCTGGTCTGGACTTACTCTGGACACCATAGGACTTTGTATATAAACCTCCGTATTTCCTCCTGTATTCTTTAGTTTGAATATTGTACGTCATTGTACACCATTGTATGTCACTATATGTCTATTATGCCCCTTCTCTGGACTTGAAGTCCCCTTGAACATCCCTCATCTCCATCATCTTCAAAATACGAGCATTGAATACTGGCAAGGGCATGACACATAAGTCCTGCACCGATGTCCTTACCCCCTCTGCTCTGTTCCGGTTCAACCCTCTGGACCTATGATCTCTGGCTTGACCAATTCCGGACTTTGTTTGCAAGTCCTGGATATAGCCCCTATCCTCCAGACCTCCATCAGACTTAAGCCCAGGAGAAGGAGAAGACAGCCTCTGACAGTTCTTCACTTTCATGGGTGTGGGCCATTCCTTTATGCCTTTCACCTTTTTGTCATCCATTTGGATTCCATTAGCTGTTATGATCATCCCGAGGAATTCCACTTGTCTCACTTGGAAGTAGCATTTCTCTGGTTTTACAAATAAGTCATTTTTGGCAAGTCATGCAAGGACTTTGAGCACAATCCGGTCATGCTCCTTTTGGTTATCAGTTTTAGTGAAGATCATGATGTCATCAATATATACCATGCATACATCATCCATATCAGCAAATAGTTCATTCATCATCATTTGGAACATTGCCAGTGAGTTGCATAGTCCAAAATACATCACTAGGGGTTCGAAAGAGCCTCAGTAACAGATGAAGGCAGCTTTTCATTCATCTCCTTCTTTTATCCAAACATTATTGTATCCCCAACAAAGGTCCATCTTTGTGAAGAGCTTTGCTCCATTTAGTTTATCGACAAGTTGGGATATAAGGGGTAATGAATAGTTGTTTCATATGGTGAACTCGTTTAGATAGCAATAGTCCTGCACCATTCATTTTCTTCCATCTTTCTTTGGTACAAACAATACGGGTGAGGTTTGGGGTGATTTGGAGGATCATATATACCCTTTGGCCAGTTGGTCATCTATGAAATCACTAACCTCTCTTTGTTGCATGGGATCTAAGGGTATCAGTCTCCCCTCCTTCGGTACGAAGTCTGGTTTCAATTCAATAGCATGCTCCTATAGTTTTCC
>JBBPKX010000771.1:0-10710 GCA_038089435.1 Boletus austroedulis | reverse complement strand
CTAAGGAGCACGTTTGCAAGGTGGCGAATCATGCGCCCCATGTCACGCGAGAACCAGTTAAGTGCTCACGATCATACCTTGGGCCTATCTCTGCGCTGCGCTCGTAGAGCATACAGGAGGGACGCTTTTGGAAATGTTCCCAGCCGCACTAATCTGGCTCGGCACTGCGTTAGTGCAAGCCATTTTCGGCCGGTCAGAGGCTCCATTCATGAAGTAGGCGTCACCTCCGACGGATCTCGAGCCTGCAGTCGGGCCTCAGTACCCCGACTGCCTCCAAAACGTCATTATCAAATACTCCTTTCATGATGGGGCAGTGTTTTTTACTAGCCGATAGTGCTTGCGACCTGCGTCCCGAGAAAGGGGAAGACCAGTTAGCCAAATGCACTTCTCTGTCTGCTAATGTTGCTCTCGTAAACCATCTTCATTCTGCGCACACGAAGTTTCCCGCCGAGTAATAAAGTCACAGGCTCATCATGATCGGTTACCATATCTACTAGATCTCTTAATGACCAGGGACGCCGCACAAGACCCAGACTTGATAGGGTACTCACGCGCACGGAGGAAACGGACACATGCACATTCACTTTAAACATGTCACCTCGGGATCAATACAGACACCGATAATCGACGACCGGTCAGTTTGCCGGACGCCACCGCTACGGGCCCTCCGATCGGTATCCAGGTCAGAAATCCTGCATGCCCCTTTAAGAGTCTGGCTCCGACAGGGTTTCACGGGTCCCCATCTGGTGCGCATTGTCACGAGTTATGGTTTGTGTGGCTGAGTTGATCACAGTTGGGGCGTTACGATGCTGATCAATCGGATGATGAGAACTTTCCAGAGTCTCGCCCTGAACGCGGTTTTTAACGTTGCAAAATATATTGAATTCGGTCCGTACCAAAATGGACACAGATCTGCTTTTGTCCCAGATCGTACCGCGATCGAGCACATGTGTAAGGAGATATTTTCATATCGGATGTGTACTGGATTTGGTCGCTAACAAAATCGCTAATAGGTCTCCTGCTCCTAGCGTGAGGTATAAATCGGAGCACACAATACGAGCGTTTAGGTTCGAGGACGTATCCACTTGTGCTTCCCCACTCGCATAGCTCCATCCACATGCTCGTCCATTCACCCATCTCCCCATCCCAACCAATGTCCAGACCGCATATCAATACACATGAATCCGCACTCGTACCCCATGAAGGCATGCCATGGGACAGTGCTCGCTCCTACTCTGCAGACGCAATCGACGTTGTCACATGGAATTACTATACGCTCCCCCCCTCGCCCCCTACTTCTGTCAGTTCGCACACAGAGGACTCTCCGCAGTTTGACACAAAGGTGATCACTCCACGCTTCACACCAGAAATGCAGTCAGAGAACGATCTACGACAGTGTTTACCAACGAATCAAGTCTTCGACCTAGAGGCCCCTTCATCCTCGTCGTCTGTTTCCCCGCCGCCCTCGATACTGCGCCAGTTGACCCTTTCCTCCGATAACGGACCTCAACTCAAGAAGTCCTTCTCTATGATCGGAGGAGTGAAGAAAGGGCGCGGGGAGAGGATCACTACCAAGGACTTCGTTCCTCCCGACGTTACTGGCTTGAGTAAGCGAGAGGCACGCCTGCTAAAGAACCGGGCTGCTGCCTTCCTCAGTCGGCAGCGAAAGAGAGAGGAGTTTGAGGCGATGGAAATGTGATTTCTTCGCCTCATGTTTCCTACTTCCATCCACTGACGGTAATTCCACAAGCCGCGTCAAGGAGCTTGAAGAAGAAAACTCGCGACTTCACACCCTGGCGGAAAAGGGAAGTAAATACGACGACCTTGTCTCGAACTTGGAACAACTTCGGATGCGCTTGTCGGTAGCCGAGAAGCGCGAACGAGAGCTCACCGTGGAGCTCGCGAATCGGACTGCGGCGAACCTGGCAGTGAAGACCGAGTCGCACGATATCAATCTTCCCCCTATATCATATCCGTCATACGGAGCGATATGTCAATCATCCATCATATCGATCATGGTGAGGGAGTTGCTTGTACGGAAAACGGGGTGCTGACCTGGATACCGATTACAGAGGGAATCACTCCTATCATCACTTCCATCGCTTCTCTCCCTGCCACCGGAGACGTCTTTACCCATCACCTTCTCTATCCCTTTGACGGTCTCTGGGTCCACGAGGCCTGATACCAAGAATAATGACCGACCACGATATAGTTATGGCAGTGTCGGATACCATTCCAACTCCGCTGATCTTGAGTCCTCGAGGAAGATAGAGATCGGTGGTGAATTCAGCGAAGGACGCCAATTCGATATGGACGGCTATCATTCCCTTGGAAGCTTTGCGATCTCCTTTGACGCATCGCTAACCGAAGATGGTCAAAGCTTTGTGCGCGTTCACCTTTCGGAGAGGATCTCAAAGGCTACGATCCATGAAGGCAAACATAGGACACCGTTACATACCTCCTGGCCCGAAAGTGACGCTTCGGCGTGCTATGCTTCGCCTCCATTGTCGGCACAGGTCAATATTCCATCCCCCGGCGGCGTCGACCGCCTCGGAGTTTTTGCGGGCACAGGCAATGTACAACTCAAGATGGGTTTCGACACCCAGCTGATGTCATCTGGATATACGCCGTTTGGGCAGCACGACTCGGAGCAAGCATTTGATTACTATCCAGGCTTAATCCTCGAATAGATCTTTCCTTATGGTCGTCAGGAACCGAGGTTAACGTGGTCCAACTCTCCGCTCGCTGTTTCCAATCCCGTGTCGGTTTCGATAGTCCGTTATGAGTATGCATCTAATTGTGGTTTGCCTTATACCCACCCGCAATCACACTTCTACCTAGTTTTCTATTACCCTGGACTCAGGCTGTTGATTGTTATTATCCAACGTCCGTTACCGCGAGAGCGAGCAGACACAAAAAATAAGCTTTCCAGTAAAGCGCGCGAAACATCTCTGGTTACTATCGTATTAGCATTGTAGCATATTCGACGCAATCGTATATTAGCATAACTTATAACAACCTGTACTGTACTAGACTTTGGGTTTATATAAGTTTGTTGACGCGTGGGTATGAGCGGCTTGATAAGCATACGATCCAAGGAGTCAGGCTGTTCCCTGGCCGGGTTCATAAATTATTATACAGCTTCTCTCTCGGTCAGCACCACCATGGACACCTACGCCCCCACCCACAAGACATGCGAATTCACAGACCCGCCCAACTATGTCTTCGCCTCTCATCGTCTCCGCAAAACACTTCGGGATTCTGCAAAGCAACCCATCGTCCTCGTCGCGTGCGGCTCCTTCAGTCCGGTCACCTACCTCCACCTTCGCATGTTTGAAATGGCCAGGGACTATGTCCGGCAGAACACCGACTTCGAGATCGTGGGCGGCTACCTGAGTCCGGTGAGCGACCAGTACAATAAGCCTGGCCTGCTCAGCGCGTACCACCGGTGCGTCACCTTCTTACCATCTTCCTCTTCACCTCGTTCCCTACCTTTCAATGTCTGTGCGCTGGATGAGAAGCTTGTTTTTTTCGCGCTGCGGTCGGTCGAACTCGAGCGGCCGCCTCGTGTCAATCCGGGGGATGATACCAAATATAAGATGCCCCCGAACGCGTATTTGGACGTTTTGGCCATGTATAGATCAGCAAAGTCGAGAACGTGATTCTCTCGGCGGAGAGATTCCTCCACATGACCTTCGCCCTCAATTCGGATCATATCTTTGACACGCAGGATGATCTCGTAACTGTACCGCACAGCGCCTGATCCTTTTATCTTGGTTTCGCTGCTGCAATGATAAGCACGATTGCTTTGCCTCACCACGTTGCCCATCGGGTCCGTCTAGTTTAGATGACTCAGGAGGCGATGTTGTCATCTCTGTTCTGCATATGTCGCTCTCAAGACTGAAGCTGACACCCGTGGTTTTCATTTACAGAGTCAACATGTGCACTCTTGCTGCAGAGGAGACCTCTTCTTGGCTCATGATCGACCCCTGGGAGGCTTTCCAGAACTATCAACGCACGGCTGTTGTGCTCGACCATTTCGATTATGAAATCAACACGATCCTGGGCGGAGTGCATACGCAGGACGGAGAGCACCGGGATGTCAGGATTATGCTTCTCGCAGGGTCAGACTTGATAAGCACTATGTCCGAACCAGGTGTTTGGGCAGTGGAGGATGTAGGTATTTTCCGTTGTGTCTATTTGAGATGTCGTTCCGGATTCTCACGTAGAGTCCATAGTTGGACCACATACTAGGGCAGTATGGCACATTCATCATCGAACGAGCAGGTTCCAGCATGGATCAAGCTACGGATAACTTGGCACGTTGGCGCAGTAACATCCATCTTATCCCTCAACTCATTCAGAACGATGTTTCATCGACGAAAGTCCGCCTCTTCCTTCGCCGGGGGCTGTCTGTGCGATACCTGCTTCCGGCTGCTGTTGTTGATTACATAGAGGAGAATAACCTATACCTGGATGATGGATCTAACTCGGAGAAGGAGAAAGGCAAGGACAAGGACAAGGACAGCAGTTTGGGAAAACGTGATCTAGCCTTTGCAACTGAGGCATAAACATCAACATTGTACATTGCATGAGGACGGTAATGCCACGGAGGAAGGACTCGCTGGTAGGCACAGCTTCCCGGCCGCTGTAAGATTCATGTAGATGTAAATATGTATGTCATCCTAGAGTGCTACATAGTAAGTTTATCTTGATGAATTTTCCGTGTTGTGAGAAGGTCACGCGTTCGGAGTGCAGACGGAAGGAAGCGAAGAATCGAACGGCCAAATTCTCCCATCATCGAGCCTCCCAACTTCCAAGACTTCTGATTGAAACCGTGATGGCCGCGACTCGCAAGGTACTTATGCTCCACGGGCACGTTCGATTCAGATCCATCCAATGGAAGGCCTAGCGTGCTGACCCGAACTCGATGCAGATATTCGCAAAATGGGACCGTATTCAGTAAGCGGGTTCGCTCAAGTCGAAGACCCACGGGTGTTGCAAAGTACCAATGAATGGATAATATAGCTCGGTGCGCTTCGCAAGGCTATGGACAAGGATATCGAAATGGGTCTGTGCCATGTCATTCGTTCATCTGGCGGGTTTTGACATGCCATGTAGTCTTTGTTGACGCCCCGATGGTGTTACAACCAGTAGACCTCGATGGCTATACGCCCAACGCACTCGGTGCATCTGAGGTAAACGTTGCCACGTCCGACCCGGCTTTAATACCCAAGGGCTGGTACATGGCCAATCCGGACCGCACCATCTCCAAGGGACTCGAAGAGTCTTTGCTGTCACTCAGAGACATTCTTTTACGGGATCGCTATGTGGTGCGTCTGGGCCTCTATCACCCAGTCCACCTCCCGACTCGTCTCCCTTCCCTCAGGGAGTCTTTGGTTTCAGGTACTATGTGTTGAATGGAGCTTTCGAATGGGTTTTACCCCGACCCTCTTCTTTCTGTCTAGCCAAGGTGCAGCAATGGCAGCTCTTCTCGCTGCACTGGTGTGTAACATAGACATGGATCATAGGAGAGATCTAACGCCCCACATCCTGCAGCTTGAGAAACCGCATATTTTCCCAGATTTCCTGGTGAATGGCGAGCCACCTCATCCCCCGTTGTACGTCATCTTGTCTTGAATATCTTTGTTGAATGTGATTTGATTTCACTTCAGCCAGTTCTGTGTCTCTGTGTCGGGATTCAAAGTAAACCATCCTCTGGCTAATGATGTATTTGGTCAATCGTATGCGACACCGACACTGCACGTCATTGGTAAGACAGACGTGATCGTGATCGAGGAGCGATCAAGGGCTCTCTTAAACTTGTCCGCTAATGCAAGAGTGGAAGAACACGAGGGAGGTCAGTGCACAGTTTTCTCCCACTGGGTTATCCCTCACATGTGCATGTGTACAGGTCATTTCGTTCCATCGAAAGCGAGCTGGAGGAATTTTTTTAGGGTCTATCTATGCAATCCGTCCGGGGATGTGCCATCGCCTCGTTCAGGAGTCATATCTCAGTCCAACTCCGGGACTACCACCCCGATGACACCCGATTCTAGTTTATAAGTTTAGTCGCGTAACTTGGTCGTATTACACGTCCTGGAACAATACCTTGATGGTGGAATTCAGTGCTTTTCCGAATAGCTTTTCCGGCGCTTCATTCGGTTGTATCTCATCATCCCTCTCACTAGCTGCTATGGAAACTAACCTGACTTGGGACTTCATGTGCCATCGTTTCGGATTCTCTTGCTATAAATGTCGCTGGCAACGCCGGTCCCTCATTCTGACAAACCGAGTTCTCTCCTCAGCGTGTTGGTGACTAACAGAACGAGTCCTCGGGGACCTGGTTCAATAAATTTCAAGTTTGCCCTCTTCGGAGCGCCTTGACGCTTGGAATCGTCCACTCCGAATTATTCGCACACGTTTGCACCCTAACATGTGTATCATTATTTGATACGAACGGGGCTATGCTACTAACTCACGAGGAACGGTATTCACCTCTAGCCAGAGCACTGTTGCAGCCGTATTGGTCCGTCGGTGATCAAGGCGGACCCGAGGTGGAAATAATGAAGATAACTCAATTTGGTGAGTCGAGGCCTCATATATATACATCCCGAAGTCTCGATCATCTGTTTGGCTGTGATGAACCCGTGCACGCTCATAACGTACCCTCCACAGCATGCACGGGCACTATCTCTCTCCCGCGCCTCCTGAACCCTTGTTGAAACGCCACTCGAAGAGTGGTATATTTTCTCCCGTTTGATCAGAAAGAACCGCACGCAATAACTGATAGTTGATTCTGTATGATTTCCGCCATCGGAATCTTTAGGTTCCATGGGCACAACCTAGCCCATCAATGTGAGTTCGGGGTTTCCTTCCTCCGCATGGTTTGATATCTTTCATATTCCAAAATAGTGATCAGGCCTTGTGTGGCGTTGAGGAAGTTTGCTCCTAGTCCTCCCGAGTCAGCCACCTTCCAAGAGTCATTTCCCGTATGAACGGTATATCCACGAAATATGACGTCTTTCGACCGTGCCATTTGTAGATCAGAGGAGATCTCTGTTTGGCCTCCTGTTCTTGATGGGTGGCAGACTCTTCAAGACAAAAGCTGCTTATCTTGCACCGCCCACAGACCTGTGTATCGGCATATGTTCTTCAAAAACAGTAAGCAAGGGAGTCCGAGTGCAATGCGTGCTACACAGAATAGCTAAATAGGTGCAGGGATCTCGGTTCTACTCTACTTGCGGGATCTAACGTGATATGGACAGATACCTGCGGATTGCGTGCCGGACAAGCCCGCTATCGCGTAACAGGTATTCCCGTATATATTTGGCTCGGGTAGCTCGCTCCCGCTGATACTACTGTGTTTGTGGAAGCGTTGTGCTAAATGACTATCGTCCTTACGGAAACGGAGCTCGTTGGGCAAGCTCTGGTGAGCGAGCAACAAAGGGTATTGGCCCTCGTACCAACGCAAGTGTTTATATTTGTCCATTAAATTATCTCGTCAGGTTCAGGGGCGTTTATTCATCCAAGCTGTGTACCGGTACGGAGCCGTGGTACCTAGAGACCAGCTTAATCATCCCTCCGACGTCTTTGGCAAGTGAACAAAATGTTCCTTTTAATTGTTTCACCTGAGCCACTATTTCAGGTGAAACGTTTTTCCAAATAAAAGTCAGCCATTGACAGCATTCCATTCAAGCATGAAGCGGATAAAAGTATGATCCCACTATAGTCATGGTTCTACACCGGGTCTTTCTTGGTTATAGCTTTATGAGCGGATCTCTTTGATACACGGTTTTTTGAAGGCGGGCCAAGGTGCACGTGGAGGAAAACGGAGCGCCGACATAAAATATTGTTGTTTACCTTGGCACAGAACAACAGATTCGAAGAAAGTTAGGTTTGGACATGCGGACGAGATTTGTAGCCCGGTTCAGAAATTGATGTGGGGAAACACAACAGGAGCCAATGGACGAATACACCAAGGCTTAAATTCTCGTCCCCTGTCGTTGCAAGGCACCTCAATACGTTTGAAATGAATGGAAGTGAGTGTCGCATGTTGCACATGTACTGAAAACCTTGTGGTAGGGATGCGTATGGAACGTGCTCGATTTAAGGTTACCCCATTCCGACGGGGTCGCTCGTCGCTGGCCAAGCATGGATCCGAACTTTTCCGATACGATCCGGATGTGCCGCAAGGGACACAGGTTCCGCATCTTTTATTCTCGAGCCAAGCGTCTTGTCTGCGAACAAGCTCGGGCTACGCTCCTATGCACCGGAATACTGCCGATAAGCTTCATGCCATGGCCCTTTTCGACGATGTTGTAGTGCTGGCGGAACAAGGGATCGATGATTATAGGATAAAGTTTGGGTGTGGGGATGGACGAGCGCGTTTGATGCCCTGTCATGTCATTGAGCTTGCTGGATCCAGGGAATTGAAGTCGGTACTATTGTATGATACGCCGGATATGTCGATCGTGTCTGTTTCCACGAACTTGGTGACAAATCGGTTGCCCGTCGTCCATGTGCTAGACGGTGTACATGTGTCTCGGAATTCCCGTGCTAATTCCCCACACGGTTCGACCCATGTGACGACCTGCTGATCTTGGTGAGCTCTCATCCAGTAAGAGCGAACTTTGGCCCGACCCCGGCTTCCGAGTCCACCTTTCCCGGACCACGAGCTTGTCGACGGTCATGTCCTCCTCGAACGGTTTGGTCTGCTTTACAAACTGCCTGCTTCCCCAGGAGGACGGCAGCCTGGTGGAGAAGGATCTTTGGATTGACGAGCGCCGTGGAGTCATCTTGGACGCTCAGGTAAGCAAAAACCCTAGGACTAAACGCCCTAAACCAACTTACGAAAACACAGAAAACGTTCTTCCTGCGACGAGAGAGACCCGACAGGGTCGTCGACCTAGCTGGTAACATCCTAAGGTGAATTGCCAGTGAACGCGCGAAACAAGCCTACGTTTGTTTGCTCCGAATCACTCACAGCCGAGCGTGCTCTCTTTGACAGTCCAGGGTACATTGACATCCAGATCAACGGTGGCTTTGGCTTCGATTTTTCTGTGTACGATGGCGACGATCAAGCATATCGCAACGGCCTCAAGCTAATCGCAGAACGGATCACCGAGACGGGCGTCACGGCTCTCGTCCCGACGATCATCGTACGTGCCAGCGATCGTATTACGTTCAAGCATCCTCTGAGAATGGCAATCCTCCGTAGACCCAGGAAAAGTCCCTTTACCCAAAGCTACTTCACCACCTGCGCCCATGGTCTCCACCGGGCGCTGCCCACCTCCTGGGTTGGCACGTCGAAGGTCCTTTCCTGCAGCTCGCAAAGCGTGGCGCGCACGCACCGCCGCTGATCGCTTCTGCACCAGATGGGTTTGATTCGTTCGAGTCCACATATGGCTCGGAGAGTCTGGTCGACACCGAAGATTGGCTCATGGGAAGTAGCACCGGCCAGGACACCATCGGCGTCCGCATCATCACGGGTGCACCCGAGGTCGAAGGCGTCATGGACGCTATTGCGAAAGCAAGCAAGCGGGGCATCTGTTTCAATATCGGGCATAGGTCGGTCCCGCTCTTTACATCGGCAGATCTCACAATGTGCACTCACCAACACACACAGTATCTGCTCGACCGATGTGGCGGCCGCTGCAGTCCGAAATGGTGCACGTTGCATCACCCACTTGTTCAATGCAATGCCTCAATTGCACCACCGCGATCCTTCAATCATTGGTCTGTTGGGCGCTTCACCGTACATCTCTTCTGGTCCTGCCTCCGATTTTGCTCCGCTCCCGAGTTTCACGTCCAAGTCTGGGTCTTCCCCAGGAACGAGCCAGAAGACTCCTTACGCGTCGGAGGCTTTCGATGAGATCCAAACACCGCCTGGGACGCCCATCAAACGTCACGTTAGGCAACCATCGATCCCTGGACAGACCCTTTTCGAGCGGCCATTCTATGAGATCATCGTGGACGGCATTCATATCCACCCAAATTCCGTTAGGGTATGCGCGGTATTCTTGCCTGACATGCCAAACACTCATACCCATACCATCTTTTTGTCAGTTGGCATACTCTGCACACCCCGATGGGTGTATATTGATCACGGATGGTAATCATATTTCGTTACTGAATCTGACGGACTGACATCGCGTGCCCAGCGATGAGGATTCTCGATCCCCACTTGAAGGACGGTATCCACGAGTGGCGCGACGGTCGCCGTTTGTTCAAAGACGGTGACAAGCTCTATCTCGAAGGCACCACGACACTCGCTGGGAGGTTTGTCTCGTTCACGTCCCTCGATCGAGCTGCGACTTGCTCTCACCGCCTACTTACACATGCTTGTTTCTTTCCCGTTTAGTGTGGTTACTCTGGACAAGTGCGTTCGCAACTTTGTACGGTACACGGGTTGTTCGCTTGGCGAAGCGATCAAGTGTGCGACCCTGAACCCGGCAATGTGAGTATCTTTTGACATGCACGTCAGCACGTTTATGCGTTAAACCCTCCTTTTTCTTAGGTGCCTCGGGATCGAGAACAGAAAGGGCTCCCTCAGGGCTGGCGCAGATGCAGATTTGGTTGTGCTCGATCGCCATGGCAAGGTTCTGAGTACGTGGGTCAAGGGAAAGAAGGTTTGGGAGAAGGACTGACACTTTGTCAATGCTTGCGAGGCCATGGGCTGTTTGAAAAAAGATACGTGGTATAGGTAAG
>JBBPKX010000769.1:0-12165 GCA_038089435.1 Boletus austroedulis | reverse complement strand
GTCACAAGGGTTGCCCAAGGATAATTTCCTCCTGATGAGATAAGATCCAGCTTCATCCTAGTGAAGCCTCCTGCTTTCTGTTCTTCTAATTGAGATAGGATAGTGATAATGGCTTTCTGACTAGCTGGTGGAAACACTGTGGTGTTCTTGTGTAGCCATGATTGGATCTTCATCCACCATTCTTCAAACTTTGATCATGATCTGTTATAGGATCTGGGGTCCACAAAAGCCTTATTAAGCTTAGAGGCAGTGGCAGGATTGGCTGCTGATAACACTTGCAGGGCAGTGATTTGGATAGTAGCTTGGTTTATTTGGTTCTCTAAGGCAGCAATAGTCACTGCTTGTCTCCAAGTTATGGCCACACTTTGGTTCAAAGCAGTCTATGCATTATCATGCCTCTCTGAGAGGTGATCAAACAGATTCAATAAGTCATTGGTGAGGGTGGTGTTAATCTGAATAGCCTGTAGGTTGGCAACAAATGCCTGTCAGTCAAAGGGATGACTCATTGCTGTCTACTGTGAAGCGTGGGACAATAGGGTTAGGTGGTCTTGGGCAGTAGGGTATTTCTTCTGAGATTTGATCATCTAATTCCCAAAGGTGCCTTAACATCCTGTCTGCTTCCTTGTTCATTCTTCACCTAGCCTATCTCGCTAGTAGGGTCCTTTCCCTTGCAATGAGGTATCTGTTTCTAAATGCAGTTTGTTGTTCCACAGCTCTACATCCAATAGTATGCTGATCTTGCCAAGCCCTTTGTAGTGTGTCTGCAAATACTAGGGTTTCAGAGTCTGAACTTTCTTTGTTCTCTCTCCTTATAATCTGTTCTTGGCATTCCCTTTCAGCTTCAATAAGATGTAGTGGTGCTTCTTCAATGATGTGCACTTCCTCAATTGGTCTAATCAGGTTCTCTGCTACTGCTTCTGGTCTAGGCTCTGGTACAGCATTTATTGAAATAAAAAGTAGCCTAATATGGAAGGAAATGACAAGGGCACCAAAGTGTTGAGTGGGGTCTGAGAGGAGAAGTGATGTTCACAGCAATAGGTGTGTGAGGACAGAACCAACAGGGGTAAGGAGGAGGATGAGGAGGAGTAGGAGTAGGAGTTCTCTGTCTAATGTGTATTCTCTCCATGATGTCTGCATGGATGGCCTGGACTCTCTCTCTAAGTTCAGCTGCTCATGCTGCATTTTGATCTCTCTCCTGAGCAAGGTGTATCCCCTTCTGAATAAGATCATTGATCTCCCTCTATAATCTCTCTCTAGTTGCACATCTATATCTGCTTGCCTCAGTTGTCAATCCATGGCATGGTCCATTAATAACCCAAGTCCAATCTATGGGTTCCAATAAAAGTGGCACATGGTGATTTGGAGTAGAGAGGCAGTAGGGTGGTGTACTGACTTCATGCTCATAGGGTTCTACAATATCCCCTTGGAGGCTTGCTTCAGTCTCTACTAGGGTGAATGGCAAGTCATCCAGCTCAAGGGTGCTTCTGTCCCTTGCAGTTCTAAGCCCTTTGTCTAAACTTGTACAGTAATCTGATAACTCTTCAGATCCTTCCAATCTCTCTCTTTCCTCTTCTGGCCATTCTGCTTCTGACTCTGGATAGAGTAGCTGTAAGTGGGCTTCATGAGCTCCAATGCAATTCCCCTATGGATAAGGCAGAATGCTGTTACTTTACCTGTAGATCTTCTTTGTCTTCTACTTTAAGCTTGACCAGCCAATCCAGTACTAGATCCTCAAGAGTGACAGTTGATGGTCCAGCCCTTGCTACTGGATCCAAAAATCCTCTAATGCCTGTGAGGGAGTATTTGAGCAAGTCTTTGACATGATAGTACAACACTTGAAAGGTGTTCAGTACTCTAGATGATTTTAATAGAGAAGCCTACTGGTGAATTTGAATTCCTTTAGTCAATGAGGTGGTTCATCCAACAGATAGCTAATCTGGCGGGTAAGGATAGTCTTGTTCTAATGAAATGACCAACTCATTTAAGAGCTAGTATGCTTGAGGGGGGCATATGCAAGAGGGAAAATGAGGAGGAAAAACTCCAAGGAGAACAAGACTGGGGTGTCTTGTTACCTTGGACCTGGTATTTATACTCTACTGTACATGGCTGTGCCTGGTCCATGCTAGCAAGGCTATACTGAGGCTCTATGGCTACAGTCAACTCCCTCATAACACATACCCCTCAGGAAAGGCCCAAAGGTATGTGTTATGAGGGAGTATGGGTTGTTGGGGAGATTGACCTTTACGGAACTGAAACTTGTGTAACTCTTATTATACCATAGTATGGTGCTTCTCTAGTAGTGTATGATGCTATTTATGAGTAAAATAACTAGTCAACTGCATATCCTTCAAACTCTTTGTCTCGTGGACTCTTGTCATGTGCCCAAATGCACCCAATACAGCCTCGAACTTGTGTGCAAGTGGATCATCTATCTCATTGCTGTATTTGCACAAGAGCAACATTGCTTGGAGCACATCCTTCCATGTTGGGGGTGGTTCAACAAGTTCGTCACAGTCCTTATTCTCATTGCTGACCTCATCACTGTTCCTTACATCCATCACTGCCTCAAAAATATCTTCATCACTTGCATCGTAAACATGGCTTGACTCTGCCACAGGATTGAGCAACTCTGTAATATCCATGTGGTTCGACCGTTGGAGGACACCTTTTGCTTCCAAGACATCCAAAGCTTCGTTAACAAGTTCATCTGGCATTTGGGTCACAGGATTTGTGGCAGTGGTTTCCGAGTTGGTGAAACAACCTAACTCACTTAAGAGCTGGACGCTTGAGGGGGAGCGGTCTAGCATTTGGTGAGAGAGGGAAATATCGAAGGAGAACAAGACTGGTCTTGTCCTGCTTCAAGCCTGGTATTTATACTCTACTATACAAGGCTGTGTCTGGTCCGTGCTAGCGAGGCTATACTATGCTACTTATGCTATTGGTATATGAGGTGAAGCACCGGGGCAGAGATGTATGAGTTGGGACGAAGGAACAAGTCATATCGTATCCGTCCTGAGTCAGTCCAAGTCATAGGGGCTATTTATGGATAGGTGTGCACTGGCAGTGTACAGCCGCGTATAGCCCCTGCGAGTCGGTCTGGGGTGATGACGTCAAGGGTGTCATAGCCTTGAGCCATGCATCCCTGGTCTAGGCTGGTTGAGGTCTGTCCCCAAGTCCATATCTGCTAACCCCTTAGCTAAGTGCTGAGCGAGAAGGAAAATAGAAAAGAAACTAAATACATGTCCATTAAGCGTCAGGAAACATGTAGGAAATTGAGGAAACGTAAACGTTACACTACCCCCTCCCTATGAGCTGACATCCTGGCAGCCGATTACTCACCCTCCGGCAGCTCTTCTGGCCACGTGAGATGCGCCAAGAACCAAGCGAAATAACCGCACTGTTCCTGCGGCATATTCATGTGGGGCGGCCACTGGGTAATCTGGGGGTGGTATTGTCCTGATGGGCCAATGTCCGGCCAGTGGTACGGTGCTGGCCAAAGTTGGTAGTTGGGGCGGATGGGTGGCAGTGGATCTGGGATCGGGACGGCCTCTGTTACGTCCGGTACCGGCATAGCGCCAGGTAGCCACATGTGCCAAGGTTCACTGGCCAATTCCCAAGGGCCAGGCCAGTTCTCGGCCGTCCACTCAGGGTCTGCGGGATCCGGGGTGGAGACGAGGTCCAGCATGGACTCGTAGTCTTCATCATCTCTCCACATGGATGCAGTGTTCAGGATGCTATGGGAGTTGGATGCGTTGTCCCAAATGAATACCCAATGTTCCACATGATTCCCCAGAGGATGCGTAGGATCCCATTCATTGTCCCAAGGAGCATATGGGTCTTCCTCGACAATCGGGTTTTCTTCAGCAATTTCTGAACTTTCTGGTAAAAGGAGAATATAAATAGGGGAGCGAAGGCAGAGATGGGTGAGGTGAGCGAGCGATGTGTGGAGCGTGGACAAGCAGTTGCAGATGTGGTCCATTGTGAGAGCAAGGCTCGATCAACAATAAGAGCATTGGTAACCCAGGCACACCCCTGGGGATCTGCTTTAAGGGTGATCTAGGCGATCAAAAGGAAGCAGATGCGTGGGCTTTTCTGGTATAGGAGATCTGCAATGCTTGAATAAATTAAAGAAGTCAGGTACTGCGATGTGGAGTTTTTGAGGGGCGTTCGGCATACGACTGTAGAAGTCCGTGATAGCCTGCTTCGCATGCTTCAAATTGGATTCTGGCTCCCAAGTCCGTTCCTCATCCAGATAGCCCTTCCAATGCACCAGGAATTGGAGTTGGTTCCTAACCCATCTACTATCCACTACTTTCTCAACTTCCCATTCATTTTCTCTATCTTCGGTCACCAGGACTGGTCTGGGGTTTGTTATGGTCTGTCTGGGCAGCCATTCCCTATATGGTTTGACGTGGGATATGTTGACTGTGGGATGGATCCTCATTGATCGGGGAAGGCGGAGTTCTACTGCATTCGGTCTGGCCATGCGGAGTATGGTATAGGGTCTGATCCACCATTCCGTGAGCTTCTTCAATGCTCTGGTCAACTTTAAGTTTTCTGTGAATAACCAAACCTGATCTCTGATCTGGTAGGCTGGGGCGGCGGATCTATGACGATCTGCTTGTTCCTTCATATGGCGCTGGGCCTTCGCTAGGTTCTCCTGGGTCTGTTCCCAAACTTTCTTTATATGCTCTGATAATTCTTCAGCCACTGGTGCCCTAGTGGTGCACCATTCAAAGCCCATTTGTGGCTAGTAGGTGTGCGTGACGCTGAAGGGCGACATTCCTGTTGACACCTGACTTTTCGCATTATATGAGAACTGTGCGATGGCTAGCCATTCCGTCCACTTCGACTGCTGCGAGAAGCAGAAGAGTCGGAGGAACTGCTGGAGGTCTCAGTTAATCCGTTCCGTTTGTCCGTCCATCTGGGGATGGAATGCAGTGGATAATTTCGGTTTTATTCCTAATCTCTGGCATAGATCTATCATGACTTGTGACGCAAATTGCGGTCTGTGGTCCGACGTTATGGTCCGGGGTAGACTGTGCATCTTTCAGACATGGTCTAGGTAGAGACGGGTGGTCTGTAGTGCTGTGATGGCCTTTTTACATGGGACGAACTCCACCTCTTTGGAGAATCGATCTACGACTACCAAGATGGCATCTAGCCCCTGGCTTGTTGGTAAGTCCATTATGAAGTCGGCAGAGACGTCTTCCCATGGCTTTCCTGGTATGGGGAGCGGTAATAGCTTTCTGGCTGGCGGGGCATTAGCTCCTTTATGGTGAGCACATAGATTGCACCTGGCGACATAATCTCTTATTTTCGTTGTCATTCCCAGCCATGCATAGCTGCGGCGTATTAGCTCCAGCGTCTTTTCTCCTCCTGGATGCCCAGCTACTGGCATGTCATGATGCACGCGTATTATCTCCATTTGGAGTTCTTCATCATCTGGTACGAAGATCCTTCCATCTTTGTCCACTAGCAAATCTTCTTGCTCCATATGGACTTTGTATCGCTTTTCTAGATTTTGTACTTCAGTTTCTTTTAGTCTATGTACAGCATTTTTGATTTGTTGGATTATTTCTTCATCGTCTGTCCTAAGAACGACAGTGTGAATCTTTTCTTGGGGAATTATGGTTACTCCTTTATTGTTGTCTTCTTTTCCGTCCGAGTGGTCCTCTCGTCTAGAGAGAGCGTTGGGTTTTCCCATCTGAGTTCCTGATTTATGCACCCATTTAAAGCGAAAGCGAGACAGGTATTGAGCCCATCTGGCCTGTCTTCTATTAAGGCCCTGCCTTTTCATGAACCATTGAAGGTTTGCGTGGTCATTCCAGATTTCAAATTCTTCTCATGCTCCTTCTAAATAGTGACGCCATTGCTCTAGACTTCGTATGACTGAGAGCATTTCTTTGTCGGCAATAGGGTAATTTCGTTCTTTGGGCGTCATGGAGTGCGAGGAGTAGGCGACAGGATGCCACTTCCCTTCCTTTTCTATGGATAACACTGCTCCGGTTGCGAAGTCCGATGCGTCCGTTTCAAGATGGAATCGCTTGTCTATATCGGGGTATGCAAGGATCGGGGCGGTGGTGAACCTTTCTTTTAGATCGTCGAAGGCCTTCTGTTGGTGCTCCATCCATTCAAACATGATGTCCTTTTTCATCAGGTCATTAAGCGGTCTTGCAATCTGCACATATTCGTTTATGAACCTACGATAGAAGTTGGCTAGTCCAAGGAAACTGCAGATGTTCTTTACTTTGGTTGGTGTTGGTCATTGCCTGATGGCTTTGACCTTTTCTTTGTCCATTTGAATTCCTTCGGAGGTTACGATCATCCCAAGAAACTCTACTTGCTTTACTTGGAAGTAGCACTTCTCTGGCTTTATAAAAAGGTCGTTCTCAGTGAGTTGTGCAAGCACTTTGAGTACAATTCGATCGTGCTCTTTTTGGTTTTCAGATTTGGTGAAGATCATGATGTCATCAATATAGATGACACATACGTCCTCCATATCCGCAAATAGTTCATTCATCATCATCTGAAAGGTCGCAGGGGAGTTGCATAGTCCAAAGTACATTACTAGAGGCTCAAATGATCCTCTATGACAGATGAAGGCGGCTTTCCATTTGTCTCCTTTGATTTGTATATTATTATATCCCCATCGGAGATCCATCTTCGTAAAGAGTTTGGCTCTGGCTAATTTATCAACGAGTTGGGATATGAGCAGCAAGGGATAGTTATTTTTGATTGTGAATTCATTTAGATAATGGTAATCCTGTACCATGCGCTTTCTTCCATCCTTCTTTGGGATGAAGAATATGGGCGAGGTCTGGGGTGACTTGGAGGGTTGAATATACCCTTTCGAAAGTTGGTCATCTATGAAGTCACTGACCTCCTTCTGTTGTATAGGATCAAGGGGTATTAGCCTTTCCTTCTTCAGCACAAAGTCCGGCTTTAGGTCTATGGCATGATCCCATGGTTTTCTAATCGGCATTCATTCCGATTCCTTCTTTGAGAACACGTGGAGGTACTTGTGGTACTCCTTCAGAATGAGTTCTTTCAGTGATTTGTTTTTATCCATCAGTTCTGCCACCTTCTTGTCCACTTGCTGGCCTCTACGCATTTCCACAAGAATCTGCGCATCGGTTCTTTCGATTTGGTTAAGATGATGTAGGAATGGGTTCTTGCATTCGGTCGGGCATCTCGTCATCCGCACCATTTGCTTTTCCCAATCTATTTCTGGATTATGATGTTTTAATCACGTGAATCCAAGGATTACTTTATTCTTTCCAAGATTGGCGATCTCAGCTTTCATCTCTTCTCGATGTCCGTCGTATTCCATTACAACATGTGCATAGTACTTTAGCATTCCAGTGCTGTTCCTCGAGCCATCCGCGTTGTAGAGGATGATCGGGCAAGGTAACAGTTTCAGTGGTATCTCATTTTCTTCGGCCCATTTCTGGTCTATGAACATCACATGTGATCCCGAATCTAGTAGGGCTTTCACTGACGCTTCTTTTCCGTTTTCAGTATAAATGACGATCAGTAGCTCAATCTCTCTTTTCCTTATAGGTTCCTCTTTCATTTCGGCAGCAATAGTGGTGAGGTGGCGCATGTCAATATCTGTGGGTTTTATATTTCTGGGGCGTTCCGGAATAAAAGCTGGCATGGGTTCATATCCATCTGCTATTAACGTCATAACGTGTGCATCTGAGCTTCTTTCGGCAGAGTGGTTGCTCAGTTCCTCCAGACTGCTCAAGCTTTTCCTGAGCTCGAGGGCATGGATTGGAATAATGCTTTCACTTGCTCCATTGTCATTCCTTTACAAGCGCGAGGGATGTCTTCTTCATCACTCCATGATGAGGCAAGTTCGGTGTTCATCGTCCGATTGGTCCGTGCTTTTATCCTTACACAATTTGGTTTGTGTTCCCCTTTCATCCATGAACAATCCAGACACTTGGTCGAGCTTTGTCGACAATCTTTCATGAAATGACCGGGCTTTCCACAGTTAAAACAAGTGCTGATCTGTGCTCGCGTCTTCTTGTACTTCTTTCCTACGTGGGCTTTCCCTTTTCGGATCATAGCGGCCTCTTGTTCATCATCCTCAAGTTCCGGTTCTTCTTCTTCCATTTCCATGCGATCTATGTCCATGGCAAAGGGATCCCGTCTAGCGGTTGTCCCGTTATGGATGAAGGAGAGGAGTTGCCTCCTTGTTCCGATAACTCTACACTTCTCCAGATAATCTGGTACCGTTGCCAGTCTGGGTCCTTCCATGAGGATGCGGTTAATGATCTTCTGATCAACGTTCTTTTCAATGATGGAGATAAGATGTGATGTATCCATTCCTATTTGGGGTTCATATTCCATGAATTTGATGATCCAGTCATCTATCAGCATCTTTCCCTGTTTTAGCGATTGTAATTTCGCTCTAGCCCATTCTTGTTGATTTACGGATCTAAAGAGGGCTTCAATCTCTGTTACCAGGGTGGCCCAAGTATAGGTTCCTCCCTGTGAGATGAGATCTAACTTCGTTTGGGCAAAGCCTCTGGCCTTTTGTCCTTCTAACCGAGATAGGACTGTGATTACGGCCTTCTGGCTTGCCAGTGGAAACACTGCAGTGTTTTCATGTAATCACAATTGGATCTTCGTCCACCATTCCTCGAATTTCGATCGTGATCCGTTATAGGATCTGGGGTCCACAAAGGCTTTGCTAAGCTTCGGTGCTGTGGTGGGATTTGCTGCTGATAACGCCTGCAGGGCAGTAATTTGAGTGGTAGCTTGATTGATTTGATTTTCTAATGTGGCAATAGTCGCTGCTTGCCTCCTGGTGGTGGTAGTGCTAAGGTTGAGCGCAGCTTGTGCATCATCATGTCTCTCCGTAAGATGATCGAATAGGTTAAGGAGGTCATTGGCGAGCATGGCATTGATCTGTATTGCTTGGAGATTGGCTACGAAAGCCTGGCGATCAAAGGGATGACTCATCGCTGTCTATGGGAAATGGGGTGGTGTGTCTGATAGGTCTCGGTGTATATGGAGTCTGATCCGAGATTTGATCGTCTAACTCCCGTAAATGGTTGAGCATTCTTTCTGCTATCTCCTCAGTCCTTCTTGCTGCTCTAGCGGCTAGGGTTCTTTCTCTGGCAAGAATATAACGGTGACAAAAGGCTCTCCTTCTTTCTGCTGGGCTCTGACCAATAGTGTGTCTGGGCGTTGATTCTATCTGTTCGTCCCTCAGTATAGGTCCTCGATATGGCCCTTCGGAGTCTGAATCTTCAGGTTCTTCCCTTACTACTTCCGCAGCTTGTGGTTCCTGATTTCCTTCAATCAAGTGTGGAGGCGCTTCTTCAATTATGCGCTCTTCCCTCGGTGGGATTTGGATCGGGATGGGTTCTTCTACTATTTGGTATTCCACATATAGTAGCCTAATATGGACAATAACGACGAGGTTGCCTAAGTGTCGAGCAGGGTCGGAGAGGAGTAATGATATCACAAGCAAGAGGCTTGTGAGGGCAAAACCAATGGGGGTAAGGAGCAGGATGAGGAGGAAAGGGTGTAGGAGCTTTCTCTCTAATTCGTATTCGCTCCTGGATGTTTGCATGCGCCACATGAACCCATTCTCTGAGTTTGGCTGCTCTGGCAGCGTTCCGGTCTCTCTCCTCAGCAAGGTGAATCCCCTCCTGAATAAGATGATCAATCTCCCATTGAAGCCTCTCTCTAGTCGCACGTCGAAGTCCGCTTGCCTCGGTTGTTGATCCACGATGTCTGTTCCTGATTACGTGAGACCAATCTACTGGTTCCGCAAGGAGCGGGGCTGGGCGGCCAGGGGTAGAGGGGCAGTAGGGCGGTGTGCCTTCTTCATGCTGGAATGGGACTACGATATCTCCGTATAGATCTTCCTCATTCTCGACTAATGTGGATGGCGCGTCGTCCGGGCCTAGGGTGCTTCTGTCCCTGGCAGTCCTTAAACCTTCATCTAGACTAGTACAGTAGTCGGATAACTCTTCTGACTCTTCCGATCTCCTTTTGGCTACTTCTCTTTCCTCCAGTTCCGATTCCGGGTAGAGTAGCTGTCAATTGGGCTTCGTGAGCTCCTGATGCAATTCCCCTATGGATAAGGCAGAATGCCGTTACACTACCTGTAGGTCCTCTTTGTCCTCAACCTTTAACTCTACTGGCCAATCCGGTACGAGGTCTTCAAGGGTGACAGTGGACAGTCCGGCCCTTGCTACTGGGTCCAGGAAACCTCTTGTTCCGGCGAGCAAGTATTCGAGTAAATCTTCCACACAGTAGTACAACACTTGACTGTGTTCAGTACTCCAGACGAGCGAGATGGAGGTGCCTACTGGTTAACCCTGGGTTCCTTTAGTCGACTTGATATGCTTCCGGCGGGTAGCTAATCCAGCAGGTAAAGGTCAGTCTTGTTCTAATGAAACGACCTAACTCACTTAAGAGCTGGACGCTTGAGGGGGAGCAGTCTAGTGTTTGGTGAGAGAGGGAAATATCGAAGGAGAACAAGACTGGGGGTCTTGTCCTGCTTCAAGCCTGGTATTTATACTCTACTGTACAAGGCTGTGTCTGGTCCATGCTAGTGAGGCTATACTACGCTACTTATGCTATTGGTACATGAGGCGAAGCACCAGGGCAGAGACGTACGAGTTGGGACGAAGGGACAAGTCATATCGTATCCGTCCTGAGTCAGTCCGAGTCATAGGGGCTATTTATGGATAGGTGTGCACTGGCAGTGTACAGCTGCATATAGCCCCCGCAAGTCAGTCTGGGGTGATGACGTCAAGGGTGTCATAGCCTTGAGCCATGCATCCCTGGTCTAGGCTGGTTGAGGTCTGTCCCTGAGTCCGTATCTGCTAACCCCTTAGCTAAGTGCCGAGCAAGAAGGAAAATAGAAAAGAAACTAAATACGTGTCTGTTAAGCGTCGGGAAACATGTAGGAAATTGAGGAAACGTAAACATTACAGTTGGTAGGATGGACGAGAGATGAGATAGGAAGAGCAGGGTGGATTGTGTCTGGCTGGGATGAAAACAGGTCATAGGGTAGTATGTTCGCTTTCTGCCAACAGTTCCGGATTGTTGTTGTATCCACCTCATTTCAAGCTTCGTCGGCAAGTCTCATGGCAGCAAGTTGATCTATATCATATATGCTTGATGGTGTGGTGCCAGCATCATACTTTTCAATAGCACGATGGATGTACTTAGCACGGTAGTGGGCCTTAAAGCAATGAATAATCCCTTGATCATTTGGCTGGACGTGCACAGTAAGATTTGGCTCGAAATTGATGACATGAATGTTGGTAAGAGTGTTGGGAACGATGTGGCCCGAAAAGTTATCCTGAAACAACACGATTTTCCGATCCTTCCTTCTGAGCCTCTGGTCCCAATCCTGAAGCCACTCCTGATAGATTGTTGATGTCATCCAGGCTTTTCCATTGTTCCAATAGTTGAAGCCAAGTTGTGAACCTGTCTTGTTGTTGAAAGCTCGTGGCTTGTGTGCTTTTCCAATGACAGGGGGGGTAATTTCTGTGAGCCGTCTGCATTTGCAGTGAACAGATAAGTGAGTTGAAGCTTCCATCCTTTGACACCAGAATTTTTCTTATCAGATAGTCCACGATCGGAAGGCATTCTATCAATCGAGTCATTAATTGGGTATTGTTGCATTTAAAAGTAATAAAACGCATGCAAAGAATAGTGCAGTCTCATCTGCATTAAAGATATCATGTAGCTTGTAGCCATGCCCAGTAAGTTTTCTAATAAGGTCTTGGATGCGTTCTCACTCCTTTTGACTGTTCCCATCTCAGCTGATGCAGCTTCACCATGTCTTTTTACCCCCTTGAGCCCATTTCGTTCCTTGAACCAGCTTAGCCATCCCTCACTGAGATTGAGGCGCTTGTCATCAGGAATGCTAGCAAGATCAGCAAATGACTTCCATTTTTGTTGAAGGACTTCACCAGTAAGAAGCACATTGTTTGCCATTGCCTTTGACATCCAAAGGTCCAACATCTCTGTCACCTCTGGATGCTCAGTTTGGCGGACTTGTTTGGATAAGTGGGACAAGGCTCCACTTGACTCATACTCTGCTCTCCACTTTGATTCATCCCTGAGCCATGCAGATATCCTTGGCTGCTTTAACTGGAGGTTTGGGTAGATAGGATCAAAATGCCT
>JBBPKX010000768.1:0-12171 GCA_038089435.1 Boletus austroedulis | reverse complement strand
GAATTCGAAGTGCAAGAGGCAAGATAACTTGTTAACCTGGAGAGCAAGATACTCGAGCTCTCTTTTATACATGAGTGGACTATTTGTCCATGTATGTACTCTATCCATAAAGAGATAGGATGATGAATGATAAGGAGATAACAAATGTAAGCAGGAATGACACATCTGCCTTATCTACCAATGGCAAATAGATCTCCTATCTATGACGTATGCTATGAGTCAAATGTGATAGTGTAATAGTCCAATGTTTCGGACGATCTAGAGTCTGGGTCTAGAACATGAATGAAAATAGAATAGAATACCCAGATCTCAACAAGAACAGCCTATCCCGATCCCACTGAGAGAAGAGCGCGTAATCGAAGAAGCGCCACCATGTTTGATTGAAGAAGAGAACTTGGAGAGTTCAGACTCTGACGAAAGACCATATTGGGGATCGATACCTAGAGATGAAGGAATCGAGTCTACCCCCAGATATACTATTGGACAGAGTCCCGCAGAAAGAAGGAGAGCCTTTCGTCACTGCTACATCCTCACCAGAGAAAGAACCTTAGCCGCCAGGGCAATGAGAAGAACTCAGGAAGCAGCCGAAAGAACGCTCTCGCATTTACGGGAATTAGATGATCAGATATTGGAACAGATTCTGTATATCCCGAGACCCATCAGAAGAGCAACTCCATTTCAAATAGAAAGCGATGAGTCATCCCTTTGATCGCCAGGCTTTCATAGCCAATCTCCAGGTGATACAGATCAATGCCACATTAGCTAATGACCTCCTTAATTTATTTGATCATCTTACGGAAAGACATGACGATGCTCAGGCAGCACTCGCACAAAGTAACACCACTACAAGGAGGCAAGCAGTGACCATCGCAGCACTAGAAAACCAGATTAATCAAGCAACCACTCAAATCACCACCCTGCAGGCGTTATCAGCAGCGAACCCCACCACAGCACCGAAGCTTAGCAAAGTCTTTGTAGACCCCGGATCCTATAATGGATCACGATCAAAGTTTGAGGAATGATGGATGAAGATCCAATCATGGTTACATGAAAACGCCGCAGTGTTTCTGCCAGCAAGCCAGAAGGCCATAATCGCTGTCCTATCTCGGTTAGAAGAACAAAAGGCTGGAGGCTTTGCCCGAACAAAGTTAGATCTCATCTCACAGGGAGGAATCTACATGTGGGCCACCCTAGTAACAGAGATCGAAGCCCTCTTTAGATCTGTAAATCAACAGGAGTGGGCTAGAGCGAAATTGCAATCGCTAAAACAGGGAAAGATGCCGATAGATGACTGGATCATCAAATTTATGGAATATGAACCCCAAATGGGAATGGATACATCGCATCTTATCTCTATCATCGAAAAGAATGTGGATCAGAAGATCATTAACTGCATCCTTATGGAAGGACCCAGACCGGCGATGGTACCGGACTATCTGGAGAAGTGTAGAGTTATCGGAACAAGGAGATAGCTCCTTTCCTTCATCCATAACGGGACAACTGCTAGACGGGACCCCTTTGCCATGGACGTAGATCGCATGGAGATGGAAGAAGAAGGACCCGAACTCGAGGATGATGAACAAGAAGCCACTATGATCCGAAAAGGGAAAGCCCACGTAGGAAAGAAGTACAAGAAAATGCGAGCACGGATCAGCACCTGCTTCAACTGTGGGAAGCCCAGTCACTTTGTGAAAGATTGTCGACAAGGATCGACCAAATGCCCGGATTGCTCATGGACAAAAGGAGAGCACAAGCCTAACTGCATATGAGTAAAAGCACGATCCACCAGAACGATGAACACACAACCCGCATCGTCGTGGAGTGACGAAGAAGATATTCCTCGCGCATGTAAAGGAATGACGATGGAACAGGTGAAAGCATTATTCCAGTCGATGCCCTCGAGCTCGGGAAAAGCTTGAGCAGTCTGGAGGAGCTGAGCGACCACTCTGCTGAAAGAAGCTCAGATGCGCACGCCATATCATTAATCTTGGACAGATATGAACCTATGCCAGCTTTTATTCAGGAACGTCCCCGAAACATAAAACCCACAGACATTGATATGCGACACCTCGCCACTATTGCGGCTGAAATGAGAGAGGAACCAGTAAAGAAAAGAGAGATCGAGCTATTGATCATCATTTATACTGAAAACAGAAAAGAAGTGTCAGTGAAAGCCCTACTCGATTCGGGATCACACATGACATTTATAGACCAAAACTGGGCTGAAGAAAATAAGATACCACTGAAGCCGTTACCTCGCCCCATCATCCTCTATAACATGGATGGCATGAGAAACAGCGCCGGAACGCTGAAGTACTATGCACGCATTGTAATGGAGTATGACGGACATCAAGAGGAGATGAAAGCCGAGATTGCCAATCTTGGAAAGAATAAAGTAATCCTCGGTTTCACATGGCTAAAGCATCATAACCCAGAAATAGATTGGGAGAAGCAAACGATACGGATGACAAGATGCCTGACCAAATGCAGAACCCCTTTCCTACACCACCTAAACCAAATCGAAAGAGCTGACGCGCAAACTCTCACAGAGATGCGCAGAGGTCAACAAGTGGATAAAAAGCTCGCGGAGCTAATGGATAAAAACAAGACACTGGAGGAACTCATCCCAAAGGAGTACCACAAGTACCTCCATGTGTTTTCCAAGAAGGAATTGGAACGAATGCCTATCCAGAAGCCATGGGATCACACTATAGACTTAAAGATGGACTTCATGCCGAAGAAGGGAAGATTGATACCCCTTGATCCTGTCCAACAGAAAGAGGTTAGTGATTTCATAGATGACCAACTCTTGAAAGAGTATATTCGACCCTCCAAATCGCCTCAGACTTCGCTGGTGTTCTTCGTACCAAAGAAAGATGGAAGAAAATGAATGGTACAGGACTACCGCTGAAACGACCTAACTCACTTAAGAGCTGGACGCTTGAGAGGGGCGTTCGAGCGATAGGTGAGAGAGGGAAATATCGAAGGAGAACAAGACTGGGGGTCTTGCCTCACTTCGAGCATGGTATTTATACTTTACTGTACATGGCTGTGCCTGGTCTGTGCTAGCGAGGCTATACTACGTTAAATATGCTATTGGTACATGAGGCGAGGCACTGGGGCAGAGGTGCACTAACCAGGACAAGGGGATGAGTCATGTCATGTCCGATCTGAGTCAGTCCGAGTCATAGGGGCTATTTATGGATAGGTGTGTGCTGGCAGCGTACAGCCGCACATAGCCTCGGTGAGTCGATCTGGGGTGATAATGTCAAGGGTTTGCATAGCCTTGAGCCATGCGTCCTTGGTCTGGACTGCTCTAGGTCCCTTGTCGAGTGCGAGCCTGCTAACCCCTTAGCTAAGAGGTGAGCATAAAGAAAATAAGAAAGGAAACTAAATAAGAGTCCGTTAAGTGTCGGATAACCTTTAGGAATTCAAGGAAACATTACACTACCTCCTCCTTATGAGCTGACATCCTGGCAGCCAACTATTCACCTTCCGGCGGGTCCTCAGGCCACATGAGATGCGCCAAGAACCAGGCGAAATACCCACGTTGCTCCTGTGGCATGTTCATATGCGGTGGCCACTGGGTGATTTGCAGTCTATATTGTCCGGAAGGACCGATATCAGGCCAGTGGTAAGGCGCGGGCCACAGGGTGTAGTTGGGCCGGATAGGGGGAAGAGGGTCTGGGATAGGAACGGCTTTGGTTATCTCAGGTACCGGCATGGCGCCGGGGAGCCACATGTGCCATGGCTTGCTGGCTAATTCCCAAGGGCCGGGCCAGTTTTCTGGGGTCCATTGGGGATCCGTGGGATCTGGGGTGGACACGAGGTCCGGCATGGATTTGTAATCTTCATCATTATCACCCCAAACTGAGGCGGTGTTTGGGATGCTATGAGAATCCGATGCGTTATCCCAGATGAACAACCAATGTTCCGCATGATTTCCCAAGGGATGCGTAGGGTCCCAATCAGCGTCCCATACAGCGCTGGGATCCTCCATTGTTTCCTCGATTTCTGGGATTTCCTGATTTTCTGATGGCGGTGGAGCGGGGCGAAGGGGCAAGACATAAACAGGGGAGTGGAAGCGGAGGCGAGCGAGGCGAGAGCGGAGGGCAGCGATGCAAGTGCGGATGCAGTCCATTGTGAGAGCAGGGCTCAATCAACAATAAGAGCATTGGTAACCCAGGCGCACCCCTGGAGCAATCTATTTATGGGTAGTCTAACCGATCGAACAGCAACAGATGCGTAGGTTTTTCTGGAATAGGCGATCCACAATGCTTGAATAAATTAAAGAAGTCCAGTACCACAATGCGGAGCTTTCAAGGGGTGCTCGGCGACCTTTTGTAGAAATCCGTGATAGCCTGCTTCGCGTGCTCGAGGTTATCCTCGGGTTCCCAAGTTCTTTCCTCCTCGGGGTAGCCCTTCCAATGCACCAGGAATTGGAGGCGTTTTCTAACCCATCGACTATCTACCACTTTCTCAACTTCCCATTCGTTCTCCCGTTCTTCAGTCACTAGGACCGGTCCGGGTTCTGTTATGGGTTGTCCAGGTAGTCGTTCCTTATAAGGTTTTATATGTGATATATTGACCATAGGGTGGATTTGCATGGAGTGGGGAAGGTGCAGTTCAACTGCGTTAGGTCCGGCTAAGCGGAGTATGGTATATGGTCCGATCCATCATTCCATGAGCTTCTTTGATGCTCTGGTCAGTTTAAGATTTTCTGTGGATAGCCACACCTGATCTCTGATCTGGTATGGTGGGGCGTCCGATCTACGACAGTCCACTTGATCCTTCATGTGGCACTGGGCCTTCGCTAAATTCTCCTGGGTTTGATCCCAGACTTTCTTTATATGCTCCGACAGTTCTTCAGCTGCTGGTGCCTTAGTGCTGCACCGTTCAAAGCCCATTCTTGGCTGATATGTACACGTGATGCTGAAGGGGGATGTTCCTGTCGACGTCTGAGCCTTACTGTTATATGAGAATTGCACGATGGCAAGCCACTCTGTCCATTTTGACTGCTGCGAGAAGCAGAAGAGTCGGAGGAATTGTTGTAGGTCTCTGTTAATCCATTCCATTTGCCTGTCCGTTTGTGGGTGGAAGGCGGTGGACAATTTCGGTTTTATTCCTAGTCTCCAGCATAAGTCTGTCATCACCTGTGATGCAAACTGTGGTCCTCGATCCGATGTTATAGTCCACAGCAGGCCGTGTGACTTCCAGACGTAGTTGAGATAGAGTCGGGCGGTTTTGTAGTGCCGTGGTAGCTTTCTTACACAGGATGAATTCTACTTCTTTCGAGAAGCGGTCCACGACTACCAAGATAGCATCTAGCCCTTGGCTGGTCAGCAGATCCATTATGAAATCGGCTGAGATATCTTCCCATGGCTTTTCCGGTATCGGGAGCGGCAATAGCTTTCCGGCTGGCGGGGCATTGGCTCCTTTATGTCTAGTGCATAGGTCGCATCAAGCAATGTACTCTTTTACTTTCTTCGGTAATCCTGGCCACGTATAGCTGCGGCGTATTAGCTCCAATGTTTTCTCTCCTCCTGGATGTCCGGCTATGGGCGTGTCGTGATGTAACTGTAGTATCTCCATCTGGAGTTCTTCGTCATCCGGCATGAAGATCTTTCCATCTTTGTCCACTAGCAAATCTTCTTGCTCCATATGGACTTCATATCGCTTTTCTAGGTTTTGTACTTCAGATTCTTTTAGTCTATGTACAAGATTTTTGATCCGTTGGATTACTTCATCGTCGTCTGTTCTTAGTTGGACTGTATGGATCTTTTCTTGGGGTATTACAGTTATTCCTTTATTATCATTGTCTTTTCCATCCGAGTGGTCCTCTCTTCTAGAAAGGGCGTCGGGTTTTCCCATTTGAGTTCCCGCTTTATGGACCCATTTGAAGCGAAACCTAGATAGGTATTGAGCCCATCTGGCCTGTCTTCTATTAAGATCCTGCCTTTTCATGAACCATTGAAGGTTCGTGTGGTCATTCCAGATTTCAAACTCTTCTCGCGCTCCTTCGAGATAATGACGCCATTGCTCTAAGCTTCGTATAACCGAGAGCATCTCTTTATCTGCTATGGGGTAGTTTCTTTCTTTGGGCATCATGGAGTGCAAGGAATAGGCAACTGGGTGCCATTTTCCATCCTTTTCTATGGATAACACTGCGCCCGTCACGAAGTCCAATGCGTCCGTTTCGAGTCGGAATCGCTTGTCTATGTCGAGGTATGCGAGGATAGGGGCAGTGGTGAATCTTTCTTTTAGATCATCGAAGGCCTTCTGTTGGCGTTCTGACCATTCGAATACAATATCCTTCTTTGTCAGGTCATTAAGCAGTTGTGCAACCTGTGCATATCTGTCTATGAACCTGTGATAGAAGTTGGCTAGTCCGAGGAAGCTTCGAACATTCTTCACTTTAGTAGGTGTTGGCCATTCCCTGATGGCTTTAACCTTTTCTTTGTCCATCTGGATTCCTTCTGAGGTAATGATCATCCCTAGGAACTCCACTTGCTTCACTCGGAAGTAACACTTTTCTGGTTTGATGAAGAGGTCGTTCTCGGCAAGTTGCGCGAGAACCTTGAGTACGATTCGATCGTGCTCCTTTTGGTTATTGGTTTTAGTAAAGATCATGATGTCATCGATGTAGACGACACAAACGTCCTCCATGTCCGTGAACAGTTCATTCATCATCATTTGAAAAGTTGTGGGGGAGTTGCATAGCCCAAAATACATCACTAGAGGTTCGAATGATCCTCTGTGACAGACAAAGGCGGCTTTCCATTCGTCTCCTTCTTTTATTCGAATATTATTGTATCCCCATTGGAGATCCATTTTCGTAAAGAGTTTGGCTCCGGCTAATTTATCGACGAGTTGGGATATGAGGGGTAAAGGGTAGTTATTTTTAATGGTGAACTTGTTTAAATAGTGGTAGTCCTGTACCATTTGTTTTCTTCCATCTTTCTTCAGCACGAAGAATATGGGTGAGGTTTGTGGCGATTTAGAGGGTCGAATATACCCTTTCGAGAGCTGATCATCTATGAAATTGCTGACTTCCTTCTGTTGCATGGGATCAAGGGGTATCAATCTTCCCTTCTTCGGCACGAAGTCCGGTTTCAGATCTATAGCATGATCCCATGGTTTTCTAATCGGCATTCGTTCCGATTCCTTCTTCGAGAATACGTGGAGGTACTTGTGGTATTCTTTCGGTACTAGTTCCTCCGGTGACTTGTTTTTGTCCATTAGCTCTGTGAGCTTCTTATCTACCTGCTGTCCTCTGCGCGTCTCTGCTAGGATTTGCACGTTGGCTCTTTCAATTTGATTTAGCTGATGTAGGAATGGGTTTTGGCATTTGGTCAGGTATCTCGTCATCCGTACCGTTTGCTTTTCCCAATCTATTTCTGGGTTATGATGCTTTAGCCATGTGAATCTGAGGATTACTTTATTCTTTCCAAGATTAGCGATCTCGGCTTTCATTTCCTCTCGGTGTCCATTGTACTCCATTACTATGCGGGCATAGTACTGTTGAGATCTGGGTATTCTATTCCATTTTCATTCGTATTCTAGACCCAGATTCTAGACCGTCCGTTAAGTCGGACTATTACACTATCACATTTGACTCATGGCATATGTCATAGATAGGAGATCTATTTGCCATTGGTAGATAAGGCAGATGTGTCATTCCTGCTTACTCATTTTTATCTCCTTATCATCTGTTATCCTATCTCTTTATAGATAGAGTACATACATGGACAAACATACCATTCATGTATATAAGAGAGCTCGAGTATCTCGCTCTCTCAGGTTAACAAGTTATCTTGCCTCTCGCACTTCGAGCATTCTCAGTGCCTACTACTTCACACACTTACCGCCTACTCCACTTGTAAGTTCTCTACAAGCACCCTTACTTCCTCTACCGCTCCCTTTTATCTTTGAGCGTTCCCTTGGCTAGCCACCAAGGAGACAAAGAGACTAGCGCATCTCTTTAGGTTATGAGCTCCGAGCACTATTGAGGCCGGACATATTTTTGACGTCTTCCCAGTCTCCCTCACGCTCGGTGCTATGGAACATAGGCTGGTACAGCTGTTTCTCGAGGTTATCCGCTGCCTCCAAGGGATTTTTCAGTCCCTTGTTTTCGCAACCCCTACCCTTGCCTTAAACAACTTCTATGTCTTCTTAACGGCTCGCGTAGCCTGTTCTTTCTTGGTCTTGGATGGTTTCTTCACGTTTATTGGTGCTTATGCAGCTGCTGACGGAGGTAATTACGTCTTGCAGTTTGCCCTTTACCGCACAACACCTAATCAGGTTCGTGCCGCACCACCGCCTTCTACGGCGAGACCATCCAGCCCAACTCGTATTCCATCACCACCTGCCCGGGTTATTCCCCCGAGATCTCGCGCACCTTCTGCGGAGATTGTTTCTATTATCCAAGGAGATCGGATCTATAGGACGCGGCCTTGCCCTCCAGAAGGTCGCATCGTGAACTGTCTGGAAGAGCGTAACTCTCAAGGATATCGCTTTCACTACGTTTGCCCTGAGTGCGAACAACACCTAGAAGAAGGAGAACACTGCGGTTTGCATACTAATCACCGTGAACTACGACGTTCTGGTTCCCAGATCATTTATATCGACGACTCGGACTCTGAAACTCACATCCAAACCCCTCCAGGTCTTATCCCTGTCGAAGGAGAATCTGAGGTTTCATCCCTCGATTTAGAAGCATCCGAGGCCCGTGATCTAGATTCCCCGGTTTCATCTCCAGAATCTTCCTTAGCTCATCGTCTGGAACTATCCGTCGAAACACCCCCTTCTTCTCCTCCACCAGCTTACGCTCACTCTCCGACTCCTCCCCCCAATTACCCTCATTCACCCATCGACCCTAACGATCCTCTACATGGAGAACATCTACGGCCAAGTACTTCGGAACTTGAGGAACGCGCCCGACGCTTTAACGATCCAGGACGCTTTTGAACAGGCCGAATGGTATAAGTCGTCAGAAGTTCTATCGATGACGCATCCTACTCTCCCTGTCCGGCGACTCGCCGAGTTTCCTGTCGTCCACCAAATCCCTGAAGACCCTGCCGAGATCGGTCCTATCCATTATGACGATCTCGACAGAGAGAACCAAGCCCCCTTCCTGCAGCAGAATGACACCATGCTGCAGGTAAGAGACCCGAATTCCAATCGGGTTGTGATTCCTTTCCGGATCACTTCCGTCGAAGCGGCTACGCGCGACGATTTAAATTTGGCTTGTTCTTTCTTATATTCCAATGACGAGACTCTTTTTTCCGCATATTCTGGCGCCGGCTGGGCTTTTCCCACCGAGACTTACAATACCACGCCAGATGCACTCGTACATTACCAGGGATTTGAGGTATTGCGTCGAGATTTCTTTTCACCAATATTTATGCGCGAACCCCCTTACTCTTACGATCCGGACTTGGACCCACATAGACTTCTCTTGGATTCGTTATTCGCTAATTGGGAGTACCCTTCCGCTTCTTGGTTTGACCCCCATAGAAATTGGAATCCGCCTGCTCCCTCGCAACAATTCTGGAATCGCCAGTTTGATACCGAGCAACGAAGACGTTGGTGAGAGGATGCTGCTACCCGCCACTTAGCGCGGTTACAACAGCAGTATCTTAATGCCGAACTCGATCAAGAACGGCAGGTCTATCTGGACGCATTAACGGGCAATCTAGACCGCCTGCATACCAGAAGACAAGCAGCGATTCGGGGAGAAAACCGAAGGCGAAGGAGGAACCATATGTACTAAATACAATGGTCTTTTTTGGAAATATGGGTGATTGGATACGATATAAGTTGGAGAATCTTGACCATAGAAGGAGGTACGCTTTTGCCTTAGAAAAGTTGACTAATGAAGTTTGTATTTAGACATGGCAACTACCGTTCCAAAAGCAACCGAATACAAGATCGAAGGATCTGTTCTTAGCCGGGTTCCCATTCTTGAAGGACCCGAGAACTATCCTATCTGGTCTGCGAGGGTCTCCTCTATCATCAACTCGATGGGAGCTGGACCTTATATAGACGGTACTTGGGCTACCACCCAAAGCATCTCCAACGATGACGATTGGAAGACTGCAGACAGGAAGATACTCGGCTTGCTTACCATCACAGTTAATGACGTCCTCGCGACAACCGCCCCCACTACGTGGAGCACCTTTCAAGGCGGTACTCAAGCTGCGCCTGTTACTTTCTATAGGAGCATGTCGCATGCTTTTTGGACGACGCTCTCCGATCGTTTTTCCTCAAAAGGAATTTCTGGGCAGTTCTTTTATTTCAACAAAGCTTTACGCACGCGCATCCGGCATAACCATATTGCCGAGGACATTACGTCTTTACAACAGCACTTCCAAAGTGCTTATAATTCTGGTCTTCGTCTCTCTGAAGAATTGAGGGCCATGATACTCCTTGCGCAACTGCCCGACGACTTTGATCCCCTTCGTTCCACCATCATCCATACCATCAATCCTACCAACTTTACCGTCACAACGATCCAACAAGCGATCTTACGAGAAGTTGATATTCGCCACTCGAAAATTCGCCCCCTTTCCTCCCGCATTTCCGAAGTCCAAGCGGGATCCTCCTCTCAGGCACACCGAACTAACGTCATCCGGGGTGGACCCCCATCTTCCAACAGATGGAGAGGCCAATCAGGCCAACAACACCAGTCCCAACCAGCAGCTGGACCATCTAGAGGTCAGCGCAATCGCCGTGGATGTGGTGGTCCCCCTCAAGGACCGAGAGAGTATTATCAGCAGCGACAGGATCAGCGCGAGCAACGCGGGTCTGCTCCTGATCGCAAAGGGAAAGGAAAAGCGAAGGCTCATCAAGCAGTCACGAATACTGTAGTCGCGGAACCAACGTTCCCGTCCCTGAACGACCTACCCCCAGACTCTATGGAGCTGGATGATGCCAACTTTACCATAGATACCCATCGTTGTCAAATGATGGAGGTCGATTTCGATGACTTCGATTCTACGGTCGCACATGCAGGTTGGGGAGGAGAAGATGATGGTATGGACACGCCAGATATGGCAGGACCCTCTCACCAGCGGTTTCGAACCCGCCGCACATCCTTTTAAGAAAGAGACTCCGGATGTTGCGGATCCAGGTGGGGTCTCAGGGGAAAAGTCTAGACAATCGAAGAAGGCCAAGAAACAGGTCATCACAATCGGAGGACTTGCGTCAAGCCACACCATGCCGGGTACTTTTACCCGAGACCTTCCAGTTACTGTAGCTTCGCAGCCTATAAAGTATATTTCACTTCCCGATGTATATGATGACGACGTCGCAGAAAATGATATAGACGTTTCTGGCTGTTACATGGTAGGATCTCGGACCACCACCACTCGTTCGCATTGGATGATTGACAGTGGATGCACTGATCATATCACTCCTTATTTAGATGATTTCGTGCACCTTGAACAAGGAACGCGCAAAGCTTCTGTTGCCGATGGCACTGAAGTTCTCATGCACGGACCAGGGAAAGTGATTGCACACCCTGAGGGACTTTCTCCTCTTGTCCTGGAACGAGTCTGGTACGCTCCGAAGGCAGCACACCGATTATTATCGGTTCCCACACTAACCTTACAAGGTTTTCGGTGTGAGATTCTTAATGGAGAAACGCTGATCTGGAATAGACATGGACGTTTGGTAATCCGGGCTGTAGCCTCATTTCCAGACAACAATCTGCACTGGTTTCTGTCCTCTGATAACTCCGGTCAGGTTGCCATGCTTGCGACTTTGTCGCTGGATACTGACTTCTCCTTGTGGCACCAACGCATGGGTCATACCTCCAAGAATGCGTTGAGACATTTGTCAGGTCATACCTTTGGTTGCCCTGACATTGTTATCCCTCGGTCCACTCCGGTTTGCAAAGGCTGTAGCGAGGGTAAAATGGTTGATCGTCCTTTCGGTCCTTCTGATCATCGGTCGATCAGGCCCCTTGCTTTCCTTCACTCTGATCTTATGGGCCCTTTTCCGGTTGCGTCACGTTCTCGTGCCCACTATGTCTTTACTTTGCTTGACGATTACTCCGGCTTTGCTCTCCTATCTTTTCTTCGGGAGAAGGCTGGTACCCTTGACGCCTTTCGTGCTCAGGTTGCCTGGCTTGAGAATCAATCTGGTTCTCGTGTTACCTGTGTTCGCTCT
>JBBPKX010000766.1:319-12186 GCA_038089435.1 Boletus austroedulis | reverse complement strand
CTGCCTTGACTGCATTGCTTTCCAGACTGCTGAAGAACTCAAAAGTCAGCTGGGAGGACTTTGGAAGTCCACTAGTCCTGGCTGATGGAAGAGAAGTCTAGGGAAGCAATAGGTTCACTCCAAAAGGGACTTTGTAAAACAGATGAGTGAAATGACCAACTCACTTAAGAGCTAGTATGCTTGAGAAGGATGTATGTGAGGGCAAAAGTGAGAAGAGAAAACTCCAAGGAGAACAAGACTGGGGTGTCTTGTTGCCTTGGGCCTGGTATTTATACTCTATCATACATGGCTGTGCTACCGAGGCTATACATGAGCAGATACTGCTACTGGTACATGAGGCAAAGCATTAGGGCAGAGACATACAGAATGAGACAAGGGAATGAGTCAATGTGAGTCAGTCCGAGTCATAGGGGCTATTTTGGGGGAACATGCCCTTAGGGCTATGTACTGCCAATCACTGCCCCAACACGTTCTAGGGTTATGATGTCAAGGGTCTACATAGCCTTGAGCTATGCTGTCCTGGTCTGGACTGCCCTTGGCCTCATCTTGAGTCTGGGTCTGCTAACTCCTTAGCTAAGAGGTGAACATGAGAGAAAATAGAAAAGAAACTAGATAAGTGCCCATAAAATAGATAGTAAAATAGAGAAATGTTACACTACCCCCTTCCTATGAGCTGGCATCTTGACAGCTATTCATTGTGTGGCACTTTCCCTTTCAGGAGTTCTTCTGGCCATTGCAAGTGCACAAGATAATGGGTGAAATAGCTGCATTGCTCACTAGGCATATCCATGTGAGGCAGCCACTGTGATACTTGTGGGCAATACTGAGTGGAAGGGCTGATATCCAGCCAGTTGTAGGGTGCTGGGTAGATGTAGTAGTTCAGGTGGACTGGAGGCAAGGGATCAGGGATTGGAATGGTGTGATCAATCTTGGGTTCCAGCATTGTGCCCAGGAGCCAGAGATATGTACATTGGTTCTTAGATGATCTCCCATGGTCCTTTTCAATTCTGATCTGTCCAACTGGGATCTTCAAGATCTGGTTCGAGCTCTGGGATGGTGTCTCCTTCTGAGTCCCAGTCTCCTCATATGGAAGCCATGTTATGGATGCTATGGCTATCTGAGCCATTATCCCATATGAATTGCCATCTTTTGGCATGATTTCCTAGAGGGTGACTTGATCATCCATAATGATTGATCCTAGGGGTGCACCTGGGTTACCAATGCTTTTATTGCTGATTGAGCCTTGCTCTCACAATGGACCACCACCTTCGCAACCTGATGCCCCACCTTCTTGACATCATCTGCCTCTACATTGACCATGCCCACTGTATCTGCTTCTGCTCACCTATTTACATTGAAACTCTAGAATCCATCAGAGATTGGAAGAATGATAATCCTGACACCATGTGGAATAGTCAATGAGATAATACACGATTGAATGGCAACTGATGCCAAGCTTTCTTGGGTATGGATGATCTGCAGTACTTAAAAAGATTAAAGAAGTTGGGGATGGCAATGCATAGACATCATGGAGCATTCAGTGAGGTGACGTAGTAGTCCATGATAACTTGCTTTGTGTGTGAGAGATGGGATTCTGGTTTCCAAGTACATTCCTCATCTGGATAACCCTTCCAGTGCATCAGGAACTGGAGTCAGTTGTAATACCATCTGCTATCCACTATCTTATCAACTTCCCATTCATTCTCCCTTTCTTCAGTAACAAGTACCAGCTGGGTTCTTGCACTGGTTGTCCAGGTAGACATTTCTTATATGGCTTCATGCAGGAGATGTTGACTACAGGGTGGATTCTCATGGATCTGGATAATCACAGCTCTACTGCATTGGGTCTGACCATCCTGGTAATGGTATAGGAACCTAACCATTGTTCTGTGAGCTTCTTCAATGCATGGGTGAGACAAAGGTTTTCTGTTGATAACCAAACTGAGTCACCTTCCTTATATGGTAGTGTATCTGATCTCCATTTATCTGCCTGTTCTTTCATATGCTATTGTGCCTTTTCTAGATTAGTCTGCACTTCTTCCCAAACCTTCTTTATATGCTTTGATAACTCTTCAGTGGCTGGCACCTTCAAAATGCATCGTTTAAAGCCCATTCATGGCTGATATGTATGTGTGAGGCTAAAAGAAGAAGTTCCTGTAGAGTTCTGCTTCTTGCTATTATAGGAGAACTGGGTGATGGCTAGCCATTCACTCCATTTCAGCTGCTGTGAAAAGCAGAAGAGTTAGAGGTACTGCTGCAGATCTTGATTGATTCACTCCATTTGTCTGTCAGTTTGCAGGTGGAATGCCATAGAGAGTTTGGATGTGATTTCCAATCTTTTGCATATATCCCTCATCACCTGTGATGCAAACTGTGGTCCTCGATTAGATATGATGGACTGTGGTAGTCCATGCATTTTCCATACATAGTCTAGATAGAGTCGTGCTGTTTGTAAAGCAGTGACAGATTTCTGGCAAGGGATGAATTCTACTTCTTTGGAGAATCAGTCTATGATTACCAAGATGGCATCAAATCCCTGGCTGACTGGTAAATCCATAATGAAGTCCACTGATATGTCTGTCCACAGTTTTTTCGGTATAGGTAGTGATAGAAGTTTTCTGGCTGGTGAGGCATTTGTTCCTTTGTGTCTAGCACATAGGTTGCAGCAAGCAATGTAGTCCTTGACTTGAGCTGCAAGCCCTGGCCAGGTGTAACTTCGCTCGATTAGTTCTTTTGTCTTCTTTGCTCCAGAGTGTCTGACTATGGGGGTATCATGATGTAAGTGGAGTATCTCTATTCATACTTCTTCATCATCTGGTATGAAGATCTTTCCTTTCTTGTCTACTAGCAAATCTTCTTGCTCCATATGGACTTTATACCATTCTTCCAATCTATGGATCTTGGGGTTGTACATCTTGGTGGAGTTGAATGGGGCAGTCTCTAGGCTGTGCTATGCAGCATTTTGCCTCATCCTTTACTACCCTCATTTCAGAACTTCAATACCAGTCATGTAACTTACTGGATTAGACAATGAAGATATGGACAATTTGGCAGGAGAAGATGTTGAAGAGTTGGATGAAACTAACCCAGACTCTATCAAACTAGACTAGACATCTCTGGATTATATATGTAACACTGTTTCTGTCTCTCTGTTTCATCCTAGATTTCATCTAGTGATCTCTGTCTTGCATATACTAAAGCCAAAACACACAGACACTATATACCATATGTTTTGTTCTCTCTGATACAAAAACCAAAACTAAAACTGAAAAACAGCTTAAAAACAATAAAGAAAACAAACAGTCCATTTTCCCTCTCTCAGTGTCTCACCATGTAGAGTCCCAATGTATCCTCTTTCATTCAAACATGATCCAAGATATGGTGCATCTTCATACCAATAGACATTCTCTGCTGAAGACTGCTAGACATTGGTCTGATAGTCCAGTAACCACTGGAGGTATAGACAATGATAGCAGACTGATGAAGAAAATGTTGAGAATTACATGATCAAGATCTAGCCTTTCATCTTCAGATCTTCTTATCAATGGTCTAGACTCTGCTTATGTGATGATGGTATATCAATGATTATATTTATAGAACGATTCACATGTCAGTCACAGACTGTTCACATGTCAATCATATCTTGGGAATGCTTTGTCACCAAATATTCCATGGTATTCTATGGGCTTTCATGACACCACTTTTATTATTCCTTACATGGTTGGGTTGTATATAGATATAAACATCTCTAGTATGTATATATGTAAACTGGGCCATAAGTCCCAGTATAATAGAACTGAACTTGCCTTCATAGTTCTATCATCTCTCTGAGCTCAGAAGTCCTTTGCATTCCAAAGTACTTCTTCACCTATCCAATCTAAAGCCTCTACTATAGGAAGTGCCCACCTGTAAGTATTCCCACAGACTGCACTGGTGCTGCTGAATATTGGCTATTTCCATTTGCCATTTCATCAGGTTATTGTCAAGTCCAGTCCTCTGGGCTCAAGTCTGGCAAAGGGGAACAAAAGGGACAGAGGTGTTGACTAGGGTTGACCAGAGATACAGAGATGGAGATATGGAGATACAGAGGAGTGAGGATGTTGGCGTAGGACGTATGTGTCATGCCCTTGTCAAGTCCCATGTCCTCATATTTAGTGTAGAGAATAAGAAAGGAGACTAAGTCAGACCCGAACTAGGAGGTGACTTATTTGATATTTAAACTAAACTACAATGGAGAATCTACAGGAGCTTATATACTAATGTCCAGTGACAACTCTGGACCAGAAACTACTAGGATCAAAGGTTAAGTGATGGCTATATACACAGAGATGAATAAGTCGGAGGGTGGAGAATATCAGAATACTGACTAGCTGACTAAAGGTGTAATACAGACTTACGAAGTTGAACTAGAACAAAAGGAGAGAATATAAATAGTGCCGTCCAGAGTGTCCAACTCCAACAAAGTCTGGAACCCTAAGACCATGGTAATGTCTGGAAGACTGGAGAAGACCAGAGTTAGACTTCACAGAAATCAGGGATATGACAGTATCCCCCTCTTAGGGCTGAGCCCTCGAGGTCCAAATAACCCCTGAGTGGAAATGTGGACCTCTATGTGGGTACACTTATCCACAAGGTGGAGATCATGTGACTTCATTGATCAACAGATCAATTTGAACTCCAAAATTTTCCCAGTATAAAGATAGCCATGTTTCCAGCTTCTATCCTTAACCACCAATCATCATCATATCTGATTCAATCAAAAACATCTGCAACTGGCCAGACACTCAGCTTGCTGAGTGTGAAGATGACAACAATGTATTGTGGGGCACCAAGGCCTTGGAGTGCTGGAGACACTTGAAGGTGTGCAAGGAGGAAGAGGAGCAGAAGAGACATGAGATGGAGGAGGTGAAGTGCAAGGCTGAGGAAGAGGCATGTCAAAAGGCAGAGGAGGAGCATTATCAATGAGAGGCAGAGGCAGAGATTCACCGGAAGGTAAGTCTGGGTTTCTGGAGTTAATGACAAGCTGACCAGTCCATAGGTGGCAGAAATCCAGGCGCAACAGAGCGTTGACAAGGGCAAGGGGAAGATGCCCCCAAAATGCCAATGATACCAGGTTCAGGGCTATGAGTGCCATCCTGGGCCTGGTAAGTTGATCTTGTGTGTGGAGTGCCAGGATGTGAAGGCCAAGTGCAAGCAGTCAGGAATGGAGCAAACAGAGAAGCAGAGGAGATGCATGGACAGTGAGGTGGGGCTGTCGAAGAAGAAGAAGAGGACATCAACACTGGAGGAATCAGAGGAGTCAAAGAGAGGTCCAGAGGGCATTGACTGGGCAGAGATTGCCCAGAACACCCTCAAGATCATGGAGGAAATCCAGGACATGTTGAGAGCACAGGTGAGGCACACTGATCACCAAAACACTCTTCTCAAGCGTTTGGTGGAGCTCAAGGCAGAAGAGATATATGGTTCTGACAAGGATGAGGACGTGGAGGAGGAGGGCAATGAAGCAAAGGTGGGCATGGAGCTAGCAGAGTTGGCTAGTGAGGAAGCAAAGATGGGTGCAGAGAAGGACAGAGAAGGAGAAGAAGCAGAGTACAAAGGAAAGAAAACATAGTTTGTAAATAGTTGATTCTAATGTCAAGGGTTATGAGATGAACAGAAACAGAAAGAAAAGAAAAAGGAACTTAAGGTTAGAGCAGACCAGGCTTGTCCAGATACTTCTGGTGAAAGTCTGTAACAAGTTCTGTTGCATGTCCTAACTCTGTAGTGAGTAACCAAGATGTTTTGTCATCAGTTCCTTTATATCCTAACCAGTGTACCAGATACAGGAGTTGGCAGTGACGCCTTCTCTGATTGACCTTAGAGTTAAGAATCTCTTTGATCTTGTATTCTGGTTCGCTATCAACCTCAACCAGAGGTGGTGGAGATTGGATGCAGTTCAGAATTATGTTCGGAGTTGAAGGTTCTAGTTGTAAAACATGAAAGATTGGATGAATGGATTTCATTGATTCAGGGAGATGGAGAGTGAAGGAATGAGTACCAGGTTTGGTGATGATAGTAAATGGTCCCAGGTACTTTTCAAAGAGTTTCTTGGATGGTTGTGTAGACCAAAGGTATTTTGCTTTGAGCATAACTTGATTTCCAACCTGAAAATCCAGAGCTGGACTTTATTTCTTGTCCACTGGTTCTTGGTAGCATTGTTGTGCTTCTAACATCTCTGACCAGAGAAACTCGTGGAGTTCATCCAAGTCTGTGATGTAGGACTGGGCTGTGAAAGAAGACAGGTTTAGCTTGGAAGAGACAGAAAAGTTTGGATGATAGCTCTTATTAGCAAAAAAGAGTGATACTCCAGTGGTAGCACTAGGAGTGTTGTTGTATGTGAACTCTGTGAGAGGCAGGAGTTTGGACCAGTTATCCTATTGGTAGTTGCAGTATATCTGAAGGTATTGCTCCAGGGTCTGATTGGTACATTCTGTTTGACCATCTCCCTCTGGATGATATCTGGAGGTGAAGTGGAGGCACATGTCAAGAGCTTTACCTAGTGACCAGAAAAAGTGCAATACAAATTCAGAGCCCCTGTTGGAGGTAACATGGAAAGGAACTCCATGCTTGGAGAAAATGTAAATCAGGAATAACTTGGTGAATTGGGCAGAGGTAATTGTGTTGTAAATTGGAATGAATATGGACTATTTCATCAGTCTGTTGACAACCACAAGGATGGCTGTAAAGCCTTCTGAAGGGGGGAGCTGTTCAATGAAGTCCATGGAGATGGAATTCCATGGTTTCTCCAGGACTGGGAGTTGTTTCAGGAGTCTGCATGGATGATGACAAGGAGTCTTCATGCAAGCACAGGCTGTACATGAACTCACATAGTTCTTTATGAAAGTCCTAATGTTGGGCCAAGTGTATTTGTGACGAATGAGTTCCAATGTCTGGTTTTGACTGAAGTGTCCAGCAGTTGGATGGTTGTGGAATGTCTGGAGAATATGGAGTTGGAGGTTGTTAGATTCTGGGACATAGATATGATTGTCCCATAGAAGGAATCCTTCAGAATTGATAGTCCATCATGGGTCAGATGGCTTAGACAGAAGCAGGAGAGACACGACAGGATTGTTGGGGAGGGCAGACAAGATGTCTGAATGGAGTTGCTCGATGTTGACCAATGCTGAGGCCTGGAGTAATGGAACTTCAAGGTATGTAGCCTGGAGGGATGACGCAAGCTGTTCTGGAGTAAAAATTGGCCTAAAATTGTCAGAGTTGACATAAGCATAGTCCTTATCCCCCTCTTTGAGGTAGATGTCCCAATGTCTAGTCAATGTGTCTGGCTTCGCTCTGAGCTTACCAGACCAGTACCGGACTACCATGTTGAACTGATTAAGGTACTTGGACCACCAGGCTTGGCATTGTGTCAGGAGCTTGGAAGTGGAGAAGTATTCAAGATTCTTGTGATCTGTAACAATGTCTATGGGGAGTTTGGAGCCTTCCAAGTAATGTTGCCATGATCTAAATGCCTCATAAATGACCAGTAACTCCTTGTTATGGGTGTTGTAATTTAATTCAGCTCTGGATAAGGTCCAGGAGAAGAACATGATGAGGTGGAGTTCATTGTTGGACAGAGTTGTGATGGAAAGAATATCGGCAATGGTGTAGTCAGAGGCATCAGTTTCAATGGTGATGGGGACATCCAGAATCCAGTGCATGAGCACTGGAGCAGATATGAATACATCCTTGAAATGTTGGAAGGATCTCTGGCAGGCATTGGAGAAATCCCAAGGAACCCCCTTGCAGGTGAGATGAGTAAGTGGAATCATGATGTTGGAGTAACCTTGAATAAAGCAATGGTAAAAGTTTGCGAACCTGAGAAAGGACTGGATGTCCTTGACTTTCCTGGGTTTGGGCCAATCCATGATTGCCTTGATCTTGTCAGAGGCCATGGAAAGACTGGAGGGAGAAAGAACATATCCTAGATATTCAACCATGTCAGAGTGGAATTTGCATTTCTCCAGCTTGGCATAAAAGCCGTTAGCACGGAGATGCCAAAGTACTTCATGGACGTGTTTATGGTGCAATTCCTTGTCATGGGAGTATATTAGGATATTATTGAGGTAGACCATGACGCAGACATCAAGCATGTCTGTGAAGATATTGTTGACAAACCACTGGAAGGCTGCCAGAGCATTTGTAAGTCCGAATGGCATCACCAACCACTCAAAGGATCCATATTGAGTCTGGAATGCAGTTTTCCACTCATCTCCCTCCACAATATGGACCAAGTGGTACACATGATGGAGATCAATTTTTGTGTAGACCTCAGCTTCAGAGGAAGCATCGAGGAGGTTGGAGGTACAAGGAAGGGGGTAGCAGTCTTTACATGTGATCTTGTTCAAATCTTGGAAATCAACAGAGTCAGAGGAAACCATCCTTTTTCCAGACGAATAGCACTGGAGCTGCATGTAAAGACATGGAATGACAAATGAATCTGATGTTGAGGTGTTTGTCGAGGAAGTCACAAAGGGCTTGTTGTTCGGTTGAGGAGATAGAATAGATCTTTCTGACCAGAGGTTCTACACCTTCTTCCAAATCAATCTTCAAGTCGTAGGGCTGATGTGGGGCTAACATATTGGCCTTTTTCTTGCTGAAGACATCCACAAAATCATGGTATTCTAGAGGAACACTGGAGAGATCAATCTTCTCATCAGAAGATGATGCAGCAGAGGCGGAGGCAGAGCAAGCAGAGATTTCTTCAATAGATTGAAGAGAAAGGGAGAACTGGACTGAGCCCTTCATCTTGCAAGCACAATGAAATGCAGCTGCATTGACGAAAGAGATGTGGGAGGCAGGAAGTCCAGGAGCTTTTGGCAAATCTGGAGTGCTCGAAGGAGTGTTGATGAGCGACAGAGTTGCCTCAGGAGGCACAGAGGTCAATATTGGGGTTGGTATCCCATCTACAGGAGTTTGGAAAGTAATGCTGCTTGTAACCCAGTCAATCAATGGATTGTAGCAGGTGAGCCAGCAATGTCTGAGAACAAGGCTGCATTGAGGATCCAACAAGGTTACATAAAATATGTCGGAGGTAGAGATGCCAGAAGTGAAGGAAATGGTTAGATCTATAGTGGAGTTAATAACGGAAGTGGAAGAACCATCGAACAAGTGTAGACTGATCGGAGAGATGAAGTATGTAGAAAGGTTATGTTTATCTACAAAAGAAGAGTCTATGAAACAATGAGTAGAGCCAGAATCAACAAGAACTAGTACATTGGAGATTTTATATACAGGCAATGATATTAGTGGACAAAGAGAATTAGGATCAGAAAGAGTGGATGTGTTGAGACATAACTCCTTGAGAGCACAGTCAGGTTCAATGCAACTCCCAGCCTGTGCAGACACTCAAGAGTCATGCTCTATTTTTTCACCTCCAAAGAAGTGGAGGTCAAAGCTGGCATGTCTAGAGTCATTGATGCAGCTTGAGCCTTCGACACTCTAGAGTTTGACTTCGGGCATTCCTTGGCAGAATGACCACTCTCATTGCAGAAAAGACATAAATTTAAATGGATGTGGTGCTGATGTTCCTTCAGGAGGAGTTTACCGTCTTTGCCTAATTTAGAAGAAATGGTAGAGGGAGTTGAAGAACTATTACCCTTCTTGGAAGAATTGTTTCCTCCTCCAGAAGACCCAGAGTTGGAGGCAAAGCTAGAGGATGGGTAGGAACCTTTGGACTTGTTGTCCTTAGGTTTGAAAGATGAAGTTGGAGCAGAGCTCAACGACTTGTGGGAAGAATGGGGGTTGCCAGAGTTTGATCCAGAGGCCTTTGAAGCATGCGATATCTCTTCCTTGCACTCCCAGTATCTCTGGTCAATCTGTTGGGCCAGAATGCACAAGTCATAGATGGTGTCGGGTTTGCCATGATGAGCGATTTTGTCTTTGATGCAATCTGGAAGTCCGTTATAGAAACTCTAGCAGAGAGCACTGGATCCCCACTTGCAGACTTGGTTCACAAGGTGATTCCACTCAATGATATACTTGAAGATACACTGGGTCTCCTTTATATGCAGTTGCTCGAGCTGAGCTTCTGCCTTAGCAACAGGGTCATAAGGTCCAAAATTTGACTGGAGCTCGAAGAGGAAGGCTCTCCAGTCGTCCATTCACAAGGGGTGGTTGGCCAGAGCTAGATCTCTGAGCAGGTCTGGCTCGAAGTAGTTCAGGGCCATGCCCTTGAGGTAGGATTGAGTGAACATGACCTTCTGGCGATCACATTTGAATGACTTGGGGTTTGCCTGGAAATTGATTTCACACTGGATGACAAAGGAGCAGAGCTTCTTCAGGTCAGACCCATCGAAGGTGTCCAGTTCTTGGACTTTAGTCTTGGAGTTGCTGAATGAATCCTTGTGATGGAGTGCCTAATGTGTCATATCACAAATGGTGTTGGCAAGTTGGTTGAACAGCTTGAAAGCCAATAGAACTTTGTTTGGAGGTTGGTCATCATCGTCTCAGAGAAGACGATTAATGTCTGGTTCTTTATTGTCATCATCACTGTTGTTGTCATTAGGGTTGTTGGGATCATCACTGCTGCCACCACCACCTCTGAAACCTCTGAGACCACCAGTGGCTGCCTGGACTGGCACCAGAGTGTCAACACAACAACGTTCTTCATAGAAGTTGTTGTCGCCATTGTCATCATTGTCCAGAAATAGCGTGATGCATGGTTCATTGACAGTTGTCTCTGGAAGTGAAGTAAGCAGAGATAAGGGTTGCCACCTTTGGGAGATAGAGGGAGCCTGGCATTGGGTGAGACTGATGTATTTGCCTGGTACTGAGCGTGAGGAGCTAAAGGCACTCTGTAGGATATCAGTATGAGTGGTGTGTGTATGCAACATAGGGATGGGGAATAGGATCTTGACAAGTGGAAGTTTGAATATACTGTCAAGTCCGGTCCTCCAGGCTCAAGTCTGGCAGAGGGGAACAAAAGGGATGGAGGTGTTGACTAGGGTCGACCAGAGGTATGGAGACAGATACAGAGATACAGAGGGGTGAGGACATTGGCACAGGATGTATGTGTTGCACCCTTGTCAAGTCCTGTGTCCTCATATTTAGTGTAGAGAGAATAAGAAAGGAGACTAAGTCAGACTTGAACTAGGAGGTGACTTATTTGATATTCAAACTAAACTACAATGGAGAATCTACAGGAGCTTATATACTAATGTCCGGTGACAACTCCAGACCAGAAACTACTAGGGTTGAAGGTTAAGCGAGGGCTATGTACACAGAGATGAATAAGTCGGAGGGTGGAGAATATTGGAATACCAACTAGTTGACTAAAGGTGTAATACAGACTTATGAAGTTGAACTAGAACAAAAGGAGAGAATATAAATAGTGCCATCCAGAGTGCCCAACTCTGATGAAGTCTGAAACTCTAAGACTGTGGCAATGTCTGACAGACCAGAGAAGACCAGAGTTAGACTTCACAGAAATCAGGGATATGACAGTTATGAGCCCTGATTGAAAGGGTATTTTGTCATTCTATGATATGCCTTTACCCTTTCCAGCATTCACTTTTCCTGGAGGTTTGAGTGGTTTATTATGGTGTCTTTTGCTCTTAATTCAGTTTGGAGCATGGCTTTTGGAAGTGGATAACCTTGTTCAGAGGAACATCCTTCTAATCCTTTCTGTCCAAACTGCCATTATTCTTTTTCACTATGTTTCTTCTAAAACATGACAACATATTGGAGTACAAGTATGGACTACTAATGCAATCCATATTCTTTTGTATCATGTTACTACTGTTGGAGACAAAAACAATCTAGATCAACAAAACCCACCTGCATACAGAATATGTCATCATGATCCTTTATTCCATGATTTGTTTTTGGAT
>JBBPKX010000764.1:0-12188 GCA_038089435.1 Boletus austroedulis | reverse complement strand
TTAGCATAGTATAGCCTTGCTAGCATGGACCAGGCACAGCCTTGTACAGTAGAGTATAAATACCAGGCTCGAAGTGAGGCAAGACCCCCAGTCTTGTTCTCCTTCGATATTTCCCTCTCTCACCTATTGCTCAACCGCCCCACAAGCATCTAGCTCTTAAGTGAGTTAGGTCGTTTCATTAGAACAAGACTGACATTACCCGCTGGATTAGCTAACCGCCAGAAGAACACAAGTCGACTAAAGGAACTCGAGTTCACCAGTAGGATCCCCAATCGCATTTGTCTAGAGTACTAAACACTTTTCCAGTGTTGTACTACCGCATCGAAGATTTATTGGAATACTCCCTTGCCGGAACAAGAGGTTTCCCAGACCCTGTTGCAAGAGCCGGACCATCCACAGTAACATTAGAAGACCTCGTACCAGATTGGCCAGTGGAGCTTAAAGTAGAAGACGAAGAGGACCTACAGGTATAGTAACAGCATTCTGCCTTATCCATAGGGGAATCACATCAGAAGCTCATAAAGCCCACATAGCTACTCTACCCAGAATCAGAACTGGAGGAAAGAGAAGTAGCTGAAAGGAGATCAGAAGAGTTGGAAGCCTTATCTGACTACTGTACTAGTTTAGACGAAGGGCTAAGGACAGCCAGGGAAAGAAGTACCCTTGGCCTGGACGATGCGCTGTCCACCTTAGTAGAGACCAAAGCAGACCTTGAAGGGGACATTGTAATCCCTTTTGAGCACAAAGTCGGCACACCACCGTACTGCCCCTCTACCCTGGATCACCCAGCCCTGCTCTTAGCAGAACCTGTTGACTGGACCTGAGTAACCGGAAGCAGACGTTGTGGATTGACAACTGAGGCAAGTGGATTTAGACATGTGACTAGGGAGAGATTACAGAGGGAGATCAATGACCTTATTCAAGAGGGGATACACCTTGCTCAGGAGAGAGACCGGAATGCTGCCAGAGCCACAGAACTCTGAGAACATGTCCATGTGGCGCATGCAGACATCCAGGAGAGAATTCAGATTAGAGAAAGAACTCCTACTCCCAGCCCTCCTCATCCTTCTCCTTACCCCCATTGGTTTCACCCTCACGAGCCTCTTGCTCATGACATCATTACTCCTCTCCGATCCCGCTCAACACTTCGGCACCCTCATCATTTCCTTCCATATTAGATTACTATACATGCAATACGAAATTGTGGAAGTAGAACAAATCCTGATCAGAACAGAACCAGTAAGAGAAGAGCGCATAATAGAAGAAACGCCTCTGCATATTATTGAAGCGGAACGAGAACGCCAAGAGCAGATTGAACAGAAAGAGAACTCTGAAAGTTCAGACTTTGAAACCCTTGCATACACAGGACTGATACTGTGGGATGAACAAGTTGAATCTACCCCACACTACACCATTGGACAGAGCCCTGCAGAAAGGAGACGCGCATTTAGAAATCGATACATCCTTGCCAAAGAAAGAACTCTGTTGGCCAGGGCAGAGAGAAGAAGAACTCAGGAGACAGCGGGAAGACCTATCACAAATCTCAGGGAATTAGCCGAACAGAGCCCGGAACAGACCCCATATATCCTGCGACCTCCCACACCTTGGACAAGAACCGGACGTCGCTTTGTAATAGACAGAGATAAGTCATCCATTTGATCGACAAGCGTTTGTCGCCAATCTACAGGCGATTCAGATCAACACCACCTTAGCCAATGACCTCCTTAATCTATTCAACCATCTTACAGAAAGACATGATGATGCACAGGCTGCACTCAATCTAAGCACTACTATGACAAGGAGGCAGGCAGCGACTATTGCCGCCTTAGAAAACCAGATTAACCAAGCTACCACTCAAATCACTGCCCTGCAGGCATTATCAGCAGCAAACCCCACCACAGCCCCAAAGCTTAGTAAAGCTTTCATGGACCCCGGATCCTATAACGGATCACGATCAAAGTTTGAGGAATGGTGGACGAAGATCCAATCATGGTTACATGAAAACGCCACAGTGTTTCCACCATCGAGCCAAAAGGCCATAATCGTGGTCCTATCTCGTTTGGAAGGACAAAAGGCTGGAGGCTTCGCACGAACGAAGTTAGATCTCATCTCACAGGGAGGCACCTATACCTGGGCCACCCTCGTAATGGAGATCAAAGCCCTCTTTAGATCTGTGAATCAGCAGGAATGGGCTAGAGCGAAGCTGCAAGCTCTGAAACAGGAAAGATGCCGATAGATGACTGGATCATCAAATTTATGGAATATGAACCCCAAACAGGAATGGACATGTCGCATCTTATCTCAATAATAGAAAAGAATGTTGATCAAAAGATCATCAATCAGATCCTTATGGAAGGACCAAGACCGGCAACCGTGCCAGACTATCTAGAGAAATGCCGAGTCATCGGAACAAGGAGGCAACTCCTAGCCTTCATCCATAATGGGACAACTGCTAGATGGGATCCCTTTGCCATGGATGTAGACTGAATGGAGATGGAGGAAGAAGCCGAACCCGATGATGAGGAACAGGAAGCAGCCATGATCCGAAAAGGGAAAGCCCGAGTAGGAAAGAAGTTTAAGAAAACCCGTGCCCAGATCAGCACATGCTTTAACTGTGGAAAGCCTGGACACTTTGCCAAAGAGTGCCAGCAGCAATCGACTAAGTGCCCAGATTGTTCCTGGACAAAAGGGGAACACAAGCTGAACTGTGTTCGAGCAAAGATCTGCTCCAACCGATCCATGAACATGGACGGAGCTACCACCTGGTCAGACGAGGAAGATATCCTTCGAGTGTGTAAAGGAATGACCATGGAGCAAGTAAGAGCACTATTCCAGGCCATGTCCTTGAGCTTGGGAAAAGCTTAAGCAGTCTGGAGGAGCTGAGCGACCACTCTGCTGAAAGAAGCTCAGACACGCACACAATGACTCTCATTTCGGAAGGATACGAATCTATGCCAGCTATTATTAATGAAAAGCCCCATGGCATAAAACCCATGGATATCAATATGCGACATCTATCCACTCTAGCAGCCGAAATTAGAGAAGGAGAAGAGATTACAAGGAAAAGAGAGATCGAGTTACCAATCACGATATACACCAAAAACAGCAGAGAGGCCTTGGTGTGAGCCCTACTAGACTCAGGGTCACACATGACCTTCATAGACCAGAAATGGGCTGAAGAAAACCATGTCCCGCTAAAGCCATTACCTAGACCCATAATCCTATACAATGCGGATGGCACAAGGAACAGTGCAGGAATGCTAAAGTACTATGCCCATGTCGTAATGGAGTACGATGGACACCGAGAGGAAATGAAAGCCAAGATAGCTAACCTCGGAAAGAATAAAGTAATCCTCGGTTTCACATGGCTGAAGCACCATAATCCAGAAATAGACTGGGAAAAGCAAACGGTATGGATGATGTGATGCCCGACCGAATGCTGGACCCCATTCCTACATCATCTAAACCAAATCGAGAAAAGAGAAGCTCAGACTCTAGCCGAGATGCAAAGAGGACAGCAAGTAGATAAGAAACTTGCAGAGCTCATGGACAAGAATAAATCACCAGAGGAACTAGTACCAAAGGAATACCACAAATACCTCCATGTGTTCTCAAAAAAGGAATCTGAGAGGATGCCAATTCGAAAACCATGGGATCACACAATAGAGCTAAAGCTGGACTTCGTGCCGAAGAAGGGAAGATTGATACCCCTTGATCCCATGCAGCAAAAGGAAGTCAGCGACTTTATTGATGACCAGTTGTTGAAAGGGTACATCCGACCCTCTAAATCGCCACAGACTTCACCCGTATTCTTTGTACCAAAGAAAGATGGTAGAAAACGCATGGTGCAGGACTATAGGTACCTGAACGAGTTCACCATACAAAATAACTATCCCTTACCCCTTATATCCCAGCTCGTCGATAAATTAGCCGGAGCAAAACTCTTTACGAAGATGGATCTCCAATGGGGATATAACAACATCCGAATCAAGGAAGGAGATGAATGGAAAGCCGCATTCGTGTGCCACAGAGGTTCATTCGAACCCCTGGTAATGTATTTTGGACTATGCAACTCCCTGGCAACATTCCAAACAATGATGAATGAATTGTTTGCTGACATGGAGGATGTATGTGTCGTCTATATCGATGACATCATGATCTTTACAAAGACTGATAACCAAAAGGAGCACGATTGGATTGTACTCAAAGTGCTCACATGACTCACCGAAAATGACCTATTCATAAAACCAGAAAAGTGCTATTTCCAAGTAAAGCAAGTAGAATTCCTAGGGATGATCGTTACCTCAGAAGGAATTCAGATGGACGAAGAAAAGGTTAAAGCCATCAGGGAATGGCCGACGTCTACTAAAGTAAAGAATGTTAGAAGCTTCCTTGGACTAGCCAACTTCTATCGCAGATTCATAGAAGGATATGCACAGGTCGCATGACCGCTTAACGATCTGACGAAGAAGGATATCGCCTTTGAATGGACGGAGCGCCAGCAAAAGGCCTTTGACAATCTAAAAGACAAATTCACCACCACCCCGATTCTCACATACCCCGATATAGATAAGCAGTTCCACCTAGAGACGGACACATCAGATTTCACGACGGAAGCAGTGCTATCAATAGAGAAAGATGGAAAATGGCACCCTGTTGCCTACTTCTCGCACTCCATGACGCCAGAAGAAAGAAACTACCCTATCACAGATAAAGAAATGCTTTTGGTAATACGAAGCCTAGAGCAATGGCGACACTACTTAGAAGGAGCGCAAAGCAAATTTGAAATTTGGAATGATCATGCGAACCTTCAATGGTTCATGAAGCAGCAGGATCTCAATCAGAGACAAGCCTGATGGGCCCAGTACCTATCCCGCTTCCATTTCAAATGGATACATAAAGCCGGAACCCAAATGGGAAAACCCAACACCCTTTCTAGAAGAGAGGACCACTCGAATGGAAAAGATGAGGACAATAAAGGAGTAACTGTCATACCACCAGAAAGTGTTTGGACTGTCCAACTCCGAACTGATGACGATGAAATAGTCAAACGAATCAAAAGCCTAATACATAGATTAAAAGAAACTGAAGTGCAAAATCTGGAAAAGTGATATGAAGTCCATATGAAGCAAGAAGATTTGCTAGTGGACAAAGAAGGAAAGATCTTCGTGCCAGATGATGAAGAACTCCAAATGGAGATATTATGGCTTCATCACGACACTCCTATAGCTGGACATCCAGGAGGAGAGAAAACTCTAGAACTTATTCGCCGAAGCTACACCTGGCCTGGTTTGCCAACGAAAGTTAAAGAATACGTCGCTAGATGTGACCTATGTGCATGACACAAAGGAGCAAACGCACTGCCAGCCAGAAAGCTATTATTGCTCCCTATACCCAAGAAACCATGGAATGACATCACTGCCAACTTCATCACAGACTTACTGACAAGCCAAGGACTAGATGCCATCTTGGTAGTCATAGATCGATTCTCGAAAGAAGTCAAATTCATTCCTTGTAAGAAAACTACTACAGCGCTACAGACCGCACGCCTTTACCTAGACCATGTTTGGAAGACGCACAGTCTCCCGCGCACTATTACGTCGGATCGCAGACCACAGTTCACATCACAGGTGATGATAGATTTATGCCAGAGATTAGAAATCAAACCCAAACTCTCCACTGCCTTCCATCTGCAAATGGACAGACAGACAGAACAGATCAATCGAGATCTACAGCAGTACCTCTGTCTCTTTTGTTTCTCCCAGCAATCAAAATGGACCGAATGGCTAGCCATCGTGCAGTTCTCATATAATAGTAAAACCCAAGCCTCCACAGGAACGTCGCCTTTCAGCATCATGCACACTTACCAGCCAAGGATGGGCTTTGAACGGTGCACTATGAAGGCACCAGCAGCTGAAGAACTGTCAGAGCATATAAAGAAAGTTTGGGATCAAACCCAGGAAAACCTAGCGAAGGCTCAGCGCCACATGAAGGATCAGGCAGACCACCATAGATCCACCACACCACCTTACCAGATCAGAGATCAGGTTTGGTTGGCTACAGAAAATTTAAAGTTGACTTGAGCATTGAAGAAGCTCATGGAACGATGGATTGGACCCTACACTATAGTCCGCTTAGCCAGACCCAACACGGTTGAGCTGCACCTCCCCAGATCCATGAGAATCCATTCTGTAGTCAACATCTCACGCGTAAAACCCTATAAAGAACGGTTGCCCGGACAACCAGTAACGGAACCAGGACTGATGCTGGTCACTGAGAAAAGAGAAAATGAATGGGAAGTAGAGAAGATCGTGGATAGTAGATGGGTTTGTAACCACCTCCAATTTCTGGTGCATTGGAAAGGCTACCCAGACGAGGAACATACTTGGGAACCGGAATCGAATCTTGAGCACGCCCAACAGGCTATCATGGACTTCTATCAGAACTTGCCAAATGCCCCACAGAGGCTTCACATGGCAGTTCCCACTTTCTTTAATTTATTTAAGCATTGCGGATCACCTATTCCAGAAAAGCCACCACATCAGCTTCCGTTTGATCACCTCAATCATCTGTAAGCCTCTGCCCCAGGGATGCGCCTGGATTACCAATGCTCTTATTGTTGATCGAGCCTTGCTCTCACAATGGACCACATCTGCAATTGCCTTGCCTACATCCGTCACATGCTCACACGCATTCATCTCCACTCCCCTATTTATGTCTCCCCACCTTCTCCACCCCCCACTTTAGATGCAGGAAATGAAATAGAAAATGAGATCACCGAGGACGATCTGACAGCAGTATGGGATAACAAATGGGACCCCTCACACCCGCTAGGAAACCACGCAGAACACTGGCTGTTCATCTGGGATAATGGCTCAGACAGCCACAGCATTCCAAACACCATGTCGGTTTGGGGTGATGAGGAGGATCTCGACTCTGTCCCAGACCTTGAAAGTATCCCAGACCCTGTGGACCCCAAGTGGACGCCGGAGAATTGGCCTGGCCCATGGGAATTGGCCTCTGAGCCAATGGCCTTGTGGCTTCCGGGTGGCATGCCGGAACTGGAAGTAGATGCTGCCGTTCCGATCCTGGATCCTCTTCTGCCCATTCGCCCCAACATCTACCTCTGGCCTGCACCTTACCACTGGCTGGACATCGGCCCTTCCACACAATATTGGCCCCTCGTCATGCAGTGGCCACTGCATATGAGTATGCCCTTGGAACAGCGTGGGTATTTTGCCCATTACTTGGCACATTTAATGTGGCCCAATGAACCACCTGAGGGTGAGGAGTAGCTGTCAGGATGCCAGCTCATAGGGAGGGGGTAGTGTTACGTTTCCCTATTTTTCTATCTATTTTCTGACACTTAATGGACACTTACCTAGTTTCTTTTCCTATTTTCTCTCGTCTTGCCTCTTAGCTAAGGGGTTAGCAGGCAAGGACTCGAGGATGTGTCTAGGGCAGTCCAGACCAAGGACACATGGCTCAAAGCTATGCAGACCCTTGACATCATAACCCCGGAACGTCATAAGCAGGCTATGCATGGCTGTACGCTGCCAGTGCACATACTTCCCGAAATAGCCCCTATGACTCGGACTGACTCGATACGACTCATCCACTCGTCCTAATACATGTGCCTCTGCCCCGATGCTTGGCCTCATGTACCAATAGCACTATTAGCGTAGTATAGCCTCGCTAGCACGGACCAGGCACAGCCTTGTACAGTAGAGTATAAATACCAGGCTTGAAGTGAGGCAAGACCCCCAGTCTTGTTCTCCTTCGATATTTCCCTCTCTCACCTATTGCTCGACCGCCCCACAAGCGTCTAGCTCTTAAGTGAGTTAGGTCGTTTCAGTTCAGGTCTACTTGTCATCCAAACCCCAAGTAAACATGAAGGAAATAATTATTATCAATTCTGGAGCAACCTCACACATGGTTCCATATTGCTCCTGGTTTCAGATATATACTCCACTCACAACTCTAAAGATGGTCTCCTTAGGCAATGACACAACCACAACCACCATCAGAACAGGAAGCATTGTGGTCCAATCCATTGTAAAAGGAAAAATCTTCAAAATCACACACAGCAATGTTCTGCTAGTTCCAGAGTTTCAGCTATCCCTGATCTCCATGCATTGCCTATCAATCACTGGATTGTCTGTACTATTCCTAGCAAACTCCTCAATTTGCTCCATATGAAAAGGACCAGACACAATCATGATTGGAATACACCAGCAAGGACTATATCACATAGGAGTATGACCAGAAATAAGCCCCAAAGCCAGACATGCCTCAATCAATATAAATATCTTGCACAGATGAATGGGACACATCTTCATGCCCTGAATAAAGCAGATGGTTTAGCAAGGCCAACTCTGAGATATTGATATCCTCACTGGAATGCCAATGTTCTGCAAGCCCTGCACCCTTTAGAAAATGAAAAAACTCCCCTTTAATCCTCAGAACACTATCCAAGCATTGAGATCACTGCAAATTGTTCACTCTAACATTGGAGAACCAATCTTCCCTCAGTCCCATGAAGAACACAAGTACTAGCTCCTTATTATTGATGATTTCTTACATTTTTCATGAATCTACTTCCTAAAGAAGAAAAGTGATGTCCTATCCACCTACAACAGCTGGAAAACAGATGTTTGAACATTCTTCTGACAAAACATCAACATTGAGGAGTTCTCCAACATGTACACACAATTTATCTGGACTGACAGAGAAGGAGAGTATATCAGTGTGGAATTCAGACAACAACTCCAGACTGACAGCATACTGCAGGAAGCATCCATCCCATACACTCTGGAGCAAAACAGACTTGCAGAACACATGAACCAAATCTTGTCCACCCTTGCAAACACCATGCTTGAGAACTCAAAACTTCTGAAATCATTCTGGACTGACACAATGTCCACTGTTGCATATGTAACTGCTAGAAGTCCATGCTCCACACTCAAAGGAAAGACTTCATACCAAGTCCTATTTAACAGAAAGGTCAACCCATCACTATTTTGACACTTTGGATGCCTAGCATACACCCTGGTATCCAAGAAGCAATGCAGAGGAAAATTCTGATCACACAGATGATGATGCATTATGCTTGGATATACCTATGGACAACAAACATGTAAGCTCCTTGACCTAGAATGCCAGACAATCATCTCCAGCTGTCATGTCACCTTCAATGAATCAGAAATGATCTCCAACATAGACTTCACACATTGAAGATACCTGACTGAGAAACAGTGGGAGGGCCTCCTTCTGAAGCACTCACATCAGCTGGAGTGCACAGAAAGTGAGGACAATGATGATATCAACCCCCCAAATGTACCTAAAGCAGTGGAAGCACCTTCAGATCCAGAAGCAATGGACATCCTTGCAAAGTAATCAGACCAACTCCATTTGAATGCTCCTGCCACTCCTCCTGTTCCTGCTCCTGCTTCTGTTTTGGCCACTGTTCCTGTTGCCCCTATTTCAGATGTTTCCACTTTTGCTCCTCCTGTCTGACCTCCATCTCTCATTCAGCATTCCACTGAAATCATTGCCAGAGTTTATCAAAGTTCCTGCATGTGACAAACCACAAACAAAAACAAAAACTACAAGCAAACCTTGGATGAAGAGGCAGAGTGCAGAGGCAAATGTCAGAAAGCACCTTACAAAATCACAGAGGAACTTCCAGAGCCATCTCCTACACTGGAAAATCTGGACATGCCAGGTGCCTTTACTAGTATGCAGAAGGAACTGGAGCACTATATCTTCATTGGAGCTGCTGATTCTACTTCTGGAGATTCACTTCTTACTACCATAAAAGACACATACACATGTCCAGATGCTGATCTTTGGAGATCCACAGTAAAAGATGAACTCCTGAGCCTAAATACCAACCATATCTATACAGTTCCAATACTGGCAGGAGTAACTTTGATTACTTCAAAACCAGTATTCCAGATCAAGTACAACCAGAATGGCAAAGTGGAATGCTACAAAGTCTGCATAGTTGCCTGAGGATTCACACAAAAGAAAAGAGTTGACTACCAGGAGGTGTTTGCTTCTGTAGCAAACCTTGAGTTTGTCTGAACAATTGTCTTCCTTGCAGTCAAGTATGATCTGAAGCTGGATCAAATGGACATCTCAATCACCTACCTCAATGGAGAACTTGAGAAGGAGTTGTATCTCCTACCTCCAGATAGAGTTCCAATCCAACCAGGATACTGCTAGAAACTCCATTGCTCCCTATATGGTCTAAAACAAGCTAGATAAACATGGAACAAAACTTTGGACAAGAAACTTAGAGAACTGGGATTTACATGATTAGATGTAGAGACATATCTCTACATCCTCCAGAGACCCAGAGAGGTGTACTTCCTAGTTGTCTATGTCAATAACCTACTCCTTGTAGCAAATTCCAGAAACTTCATGAATTCTATAAAAAGAATGCTCTCCTCTTCTTTCAAAATACATGATCTGAGGGAAGCCAAATTCATCCTTGGAGTTGAAATTCAAAGAGACTGAAAACTCCAAACAATCTCCTTGTCACAATTACAATATGTCCAAACTGTCCTAGAATGTACTAGAATGTCAAACTCTGCTCTGGTCTGAACCTTTATGGTCCATGGGACCATTCTCTCTGCAATGAATCCAGAGGATGACAGGACCATTCTTGAAATCCTCATAAACAGAAAGCAAGTATCTTACCTTACAGTAATAGGGTCCTCAATGTACCTGATGTTGGGAACTCATCCAGATCTGGCATTCTCCATCAGAACACTCAGTCACTTTAGTGCTGCCTTCAAAGCATGCCATTGGAAAGCAGCAAAACATATCCTATGTTATGTCTGAGCCACTCTGACAATGGAACTCCAATATGATGAAAATGACATCTCCATGGACATGGACTTCCAGGACTACTTCAATTCTAGTTGGTCACAAAATCCAGACAACTTACATTCTACTTCTGGTTACATTTTTCTCAGCAACTGTGGAGCTATTTCCTGGTCTAGCAAACAACAGAGCATGGTCACCCTATCCACCATGGAGTCAGAGTATATCAGACTTAGCATCACAGGATAGTATTTGGCCTGGCTCTGAACCTTCTTTGAGGAAATAGGGCATCCACAAACTGGACCAACAGTCCTTCACTGTGATAATCAAGCAGCCATCATTTTATCCCACAATCCTCAATTCTGAGCCCAAACCAAGCACATCCAATGAAAATGCCACTTCATCCAAGATGACCTTGTAGAGAAAGGAGAGGCAGTAATCCAATATGTTCCCATCATGGACATAGTCACTGACATCTTTACAAAAGCCTTGACTAAGGAACAGCACTGGAAGTTTGTTCAGGCCATGGAACTGCAATTGTGCTTGAGTGGGAGTGTCAAAACCCCATAGTTCTGACCATCTCTGAACTCTGCCATCCATTCCTCTGCCCTCCAGTACTAATCACCAGTACTGACCTTCAGACCTCACCTTCCTCCTTTTGGACTTATCAATTTCATACTCAGACCACTTAATTTAGACTCAGAACTAGTGGAAGTCAACAAGCACATCTCTGCCCATTGGTATATAAGCTGTTTTACCATTCAAACCTTTCCTCAGTTGTTTCTGCCACTTCCAGGCAGCAGCTGAGGTGAGTAGTACTGCTGTTTTACACTACTATTGTATCTAATTAGTGTAGTGGGCATTTCTGCCTATTATCTAGCCTTTCATACAAAGAAGATCAGTGCTACATTGGTAACTCCAAAATCATCATGGTTGCTGTTCCTTCTTCTAGACTTAAGTCCAATGGAGGTCCAGAGGATAGGAACTACCAGAATCAGATGGATGGCAATACCTGGCACAGATCTACTATTTTTGGGACAATCAGACATGACAGGTACAGCTCACAATTATGTTTTCACTAATACTACAGGTATGCTAAATGATATCATTATTTTAATACTCATCTAGTCTGGTCTTGTCTTTGTGACTTTAGGGCCACACCAACCTGCAACACATTATAGACATCTTGGGAGCCAGGTATAGTATGTATATGGTACACTCAGATATATACGACCCTGCTGCCAAGGAAACATAAATGCTACTACTAGTGTTAAATGACCCATTCAACCATGTTACATCTTCCTCAGCACTTCCAGACATCATCCCTAATTGTTCTTTTGTCGGAGCGGCAAGCAGGG